>JAXGGA010000736.1:0-192863 GCA_038373865.1 Uloborus plumipes | reverse complement strand
TTAACAAAATAAGGCTCACACACAGAAAATAAGACTAAAAATTTATTCTAAATGTTATGTTAGTCACGATGGAATTACCCGAGTGTCTTTTGTTTGAAACCATTATACACCAATTTTTATTAATAACATAAAAAGTGTATAAGTTTTTTACAGCTGTTGTATTTGCATAAATATATATTAGTAATCCTAAACTTATGAAAAATTAATTGATTTGTAAATGTTTTGCTGGTATGGCACTTTCATTTAAATGTCTTTTCATGTCAGTGCGTTGAAAAGAAGTCTAAATGATGCTTTACTATTCTGTTATCTGAAAGAGCGAGAAATATGTGACTTTTAGTTCAAGATTTCATTAATTATGAAATCAGTGATAAAAAATAACCTGCTTTTAAAGAAATATTAAACATTTTAGAATAGTATAGTAATTTTTGAAACCAAAAAAAGGGATCAACAATGATTAAAAACTATTTTAGTATCAAAAACAGATTAGAAAAAAGATCGTAGGCCCACAGCCAAAATATGACTAAGCACAAATTAACCATTTTTAACTTACTGTTAATATAAACTTTCGAGCCGTAGTGAAAAATAGTGAAAATCATTTCTAGAGCCCTAATTCGTAGAGTAAGTTTACAGGAGTAGCTTTTAAATTGTATACTAGGTTTATATTATAAAATAATCAGTATAAAATAATGCCCAATCATTCGTAGCTTCTCATATCAAGAAGTATTCGTAGCTTCTCATCGCATATCATTCGCTGAATAATAATAATAATAATAATAATAATAATAATAATAATAATAATAATAATAATAATAATAATAATAATAATAATAATAATAATAATAATAATAATAATAATAATAATAATAATAATAATAATAATAATAATAATAATAATAAATAAGCTGTATAAATCATTAACTAAATAAGGAAATTAATCTAAATGTAGAACTTTTCCCTAAGTACTTATAAAAAATCAGTATTAAACGAAATATTTCAAAAACAAATTATGAAAAAAATGATTAATGACAAGCAATCAAGCTGTATGAATTGTTAAAAGCATGAATAAATGAATCCAATTCAAACATGAAAAAGTTCAGTTCATCCTTATTTCTGGAACTAATAATACTTTATCATTTTATGTTACATTCCCAATATTTATTTTTGATTATTGCATTCCTACAGTTGCAAAACAAACTTTATGCACAGCAGAATCTTATGCCCACGTCAAAAACTTTGTTAATCAAATCAGAACAATACGAAGCCCAAAATGTTTAGGGGAAAAACTTAGAGTCATAAAATTTCACATTAAACTTGGCATAAAATGATGAAATGCGTTTGAAGAAGGAATTTTTTCCCATAAAAATTTTACACTACACTTGTTGAGAAACAGCGACTATCTCGGAACTATATGTAGCTTTATCTAAAATGGGGACTTTCAAGCCAACATTGGTTGTGCTCAGGAAACGGAGGCATTTTTATAAATTATGCTCTCTTGTTTCGTTATTGTGTTTTGAATTTAACTGGAAGACAAAATGGTTTGAATCAAATCCAAATATAGCTTCGGAAATTTAAACTTAATGCTTTCTTTGCGTCAATTTATTGTGAGTTATTGTCAGCTTTTTTGGGGGAATTTAAACTGAACGAGAATAACTCTAGTTATTCTCCTTTAAAAGAAATTTGCTTGAGATATAAATTTCTACGTTTGTACATAAAAAGTAAAAACGAAGTACTAGGTAGAAAAAGCAGTTTATCTGAAAAAAATACCTTTTTTTTCTTCTTGCGTGTGTATGTGTGTACATTTTGTAATTTGAACATTGCAAAAAATGAACTACTGTTTTTACAGTATAATACTGACAGCCGAGGTTCCAATTTAAAACTGTAAAATGCACAGTAATAAACTGTAAAGCTAGCGATTTTACAGTTTCTTACTGTTAACTTAGAAATCTTACAGTTTATTGCCGTAAAATTGAACTGTATTGTACTGTAAAAACAACGTTATACCACTGACAGCAGAGGTTCCAATTTAAAACTGTAAAATGCACGGTAATAACCTGTTAAATTAGCAATTTTGCAGTTTATTACTGTAAAATTAGTAATTTTACAGTTTAGTACTGTCAAAGTAGCAATTTTACAGTTTATTACTGTACAATTAGCTGTATCATACTGTAGAAACAACATTACTTTTTTACAATGAAGTTGTTAGACACTTTATATGCTTATTTTATTTTATTTATGTTGATTAGAAGTTTTTTGTTTTCACCTCTCTCTTCTTCACAAGAAGTCATCAAATACTATGACATCCTTCAGTGGAAAGTTGGAGATTATAGTTAAAATATTAAAGATACAGTAAACTCTCGGTTATCCGATGTCGGACTATCCGCGGGTGCTTCACGTTTTTTTTTTTTTTTCTTTTCATACATTGATAATTTACTAAATGCAGAAAAACACAAGTACGTTATTGGACGTTTTTAGCTTTTAAAGTTATTTTTTTACATTCGGCCATTTTTAGCTGTACTTTTATTGTATGAGTTGTGTTATTGACTTTTTCAGCTACACTGTAAAAATGAATGCTGTTTTTACAATATAATAAAGCTAATTTTATAGGAATAAACTGAAAAATTTCTAAATTTGCAGTAATAAACTGCGAAATAACGAATTTTACAGCACTGAACTATAAAATTGCTAATTTTACAGCAATAAACAGTGAAATTGCAAATTTTATAGCAATAAGCAGTTAAATTGCTAGTTTAACAATTCTTTACCGTACGTGGTTCAGTTCTAAACTGGAACCTCGGCTGCCAGTATTATATTGTTGTTTTTACAGTATAATAGTGCTAAATTTTGCGGCAATAAACTGTAAATTTCAAACTTTACAGTAAGAAACTGTAAAATTGCTAGTTTTACAATTTATTACTGTGTATTTTACAGTTTTAAATTGGAATCACTGCTGCCAGAATTATACTGTAAAAAACAATTCATTTTTTGCTGTGCAGTGTAAAGTTGGAGATTATAGTTAAAATGTTATATAGTTAAAAGGATACAGAAAACTCTCGATTATCCGATGTCAAACTATCCGCGAGTCTTTCACGTTTTTTTTTTTCTTGCATTGATAATTTACTAAATGCAAAAAAACGCAAGTGCGTTATTGAACGTTTTTACCTTTTAAAGAGATTTTTCTACATTCAGTCATTTTGAGCTATAATTTTATTGTATCTGTTGTGTAATTGACTTTTCCAGCTATTGCATGCACTATTATATGATGCAAAAAATGAACTGTTGTTTTTACAGTATAACACTGGCAGCCGAGGCTCTAATTTAAAACTGTAAAATGAACAGAAATAAACTGTAAAGCTAGCAATTTTACAATTTCTTACTGTAAAGTTAGAAATTTTAGTTTATTGCCGTAAAATTTCGCTGTATTATGCTGCAAAGACAACAGTATAATACTGGCAGCAGAGGGTTCAGTTTAAAACCGCAAAATGCACAGTAATAAACTGTAAAATTAACAATTTAACAGTTTATTACTGTAAAATTAGCAATTTTACAATTTAATACTGTAAAGTTAGAAATTTAACAGTTTATTAGTGTAAAATTAGAATTTGTTACAGTTTATTACTGTAAAATTAGCTGTATTATACTGTAAAAACAACATTCATTTTTTAGTGTAGTCTTTTGCATATTTTTCGGATTATCCGTGGTGTTCTTTTATCCGCGGTTACTGTGCCACCCAGTTCCGCGAATGTATTAACAGAAGTTTCCTTCATATAAAGAGTTATAGATACAGTGGAATATATACAGTGAAATATATTCATATATCATTCATTCATTAGTATATCAAAAGCCAAGACATTTCAAGATGAAAAATTTACTCTGGACAGAAATCACTGGTAAAAATACGTTTAAACATCAATAAGGAATGTGCGTTCACCACAAAATAATAAACTAAATTGTTATTATTATTTTAAAGTAACCCAAACGCATTACTATAAAGCAGAATGACTCCTCCCCCAAATGGTAACATGAACTTTTCAGTGAGAAAGAAGTCTACTCTCTCTAAAATTACTGGACTAAACTAATACTCATTATAGTAATTTTAATTGTGGAACAATAAACTACACTGGCGGAAAAAAAAATCCCAACACCAAGAAAGACTTGTGTTAAATAAACGAAATTTGGCAGGCGTGTTTATACAACTGAAAGATGACATCGATTGAAATTACGCGCTCCGCGCATAAGTATGGCGCAGCTGGGGTCACTCAGAACATGCAAATAAGGCTTGTTTTAAAAGCGTGTTGTGAAGCTCGTGTCCATTATTTTTCCGTGAAATTTGACGAATTGCGTTCATGTTAGCCAGGAATGCCTTTAAGAAGACGGAGAAGCCATTATCAACAGCTCACCGAGTTTGAACGAGGTCATACAATTTAGTTACGAGAAGGTGGATTTTCATATCGCGGTATTGCAGAAAGACTTGGTGGGAATGTTTCCACCATGCATGATTATTGGAAGCTATGGTCAAGGGATGGTTCTACCTCAAGAAGATCGAGTTCCGAGCTGCCACGTGGCATGACTGAGAAGGAAGACCGCCGAATCTTGTGTACTGCTGTGGCGCATCGTACTGCATCTGCGGCTGACATTCGAGCTGCAGTTGGTACCGTCGTGACCCAAGGAACGGTAAGAAACAGTTTACTTCAAGGGCAGCTCCGAGCCAGGCAGCCTGTAGCCGGTATTCCATTGACTGCAAACCATTGCCGTTTCCGACGGCAGTGGTGCCAAGACAGATGTCACTGGAGGTCAGAGTGGAGCTCTGTTGTAATTTTTGATGAAAACAGATTCTGCCTTAGTGCCAGTGGTGGCTGTATATTGGTCAGAAGGAGGCCAGGGGACCGCCTGCATCCAAGCGGTCAACGGCATAAACACACGAGACCCACACCTGGAGTCCTGGTCTCTGGAGCAATTTCCTACGACAGCAGGGGCACTCTTGTGATTATCCCAAACTCACTCACTGAAAATTTGTCGTCAGTCTGGTAATTTAACCAGTAGTACAGGCCTTCATGAGTAGCATTCAAGGGGGAGTTTTCCAACAGGATAACGCTCGCCCTCACATCGCTGCTGTAACGCAATGTGCTCTACAGAGTGCTGACATGTTACCATGACCTGCAAAATCACCAGGTCTGTCTCCAATTGATAACGTATGGGATATCTTTGGACGGCAACTCCAGCGTCATCCACAGCGAGCAATGACCATCCTAGAATTGACACAACAAGTGCAACAAGCATGGCACTCCATACCACAAAGTGACATTCGGCACCTGTATGACATAATGCATGCACGCTTGCAGGCTTGCCTTCAAAATTCTGGAGGTTACACCCTCTATTAAATTAACATAATTTCACATTTGCACAGCATTTTCTTGAGTTTAAATTAGCCAGTGATCTTGTACCTTTAATCAATTAAACATGTTGGCTAGACAATTGCATTACCCAAATTTCATTAATCTACAGTAATTTTTTCTTGGTGTTGGGATTTTTTTTTTTCGCCAGTGTATTTTAATCCCTAACTGTTTGCATGCGATTTCTTAATTTTTAATCGCCTTTTGAATTCGTTTCCTCCAATAAGCTAGTACTACACAATGTAACTGGCTAAGTTTGGTCTTAAAGAGTAATTTCGTATTTAGTTAAATTAGTGCTGACTCAAGTATTCGGTGGGTAGTCAGTTCGACAGTATAATTTAAAGCAGGCACGGATTTCAAAAGGTGATTAAAGATTAAGAAATCATACACAAATAGTTAAGTATTAAAATAAATTATCACTTAGTAATTAAGCTTAATGTTTATTTTATTTACGAATGTTTCCTTTAGTTAATTTTTGTCTTAGAATTGTAAAACAAATTTGAACCATAGGTTTGAACGAGTAATCGTATGTAAATGTAACCAATTATTTTTCCTTTTTAATTCCTGGGTGACTTACGAGTTTGTTTTTATTTAAAAACATTTTTAGCCTACTTTCCCGTTAAAAATAAAAGAAAGACGAAAAAAGTATTAAAATTGGCTTAATGCATCTAAAAAATATCGCCAAGTCCAAAAAATATCGCCAAGTTAAAAAAAATATCGCCAAGTCCAAAAAATATCGCCAAGTTAAAAAAATAAAAAGGTAAAATGAATATCGAAAAATTAAAAATTTGAAAGTAGGGTATTGAGATGGGGAATTTGTGTGTCGGTCTGTCGGTCGGTCTGTCGGTCTGTCGGTCTGTCGGTCGGTCTGTCTGTACCCCCCTAATAACTTTTGAATGAATATTCCGATTTGGACAAACTTTTTTTTGTTGGAAAGATCTCGGCGAGTACAGCTCATTCCCATATTTGATTTTTCGATTTGAACAATTTTTGGTTCAACTTTGAGCCGTTCAAACAACCTGTCCCGCGATGCTAACTTTTTAGTTAACAGTCCGATTTGAACAAACTTTTTTTTGTTCGAAAGATCTTTTCAAGGATACTTCATTCCTGTATCTACATTTTCGATTTGAACAATTTTTCGTTCAACATTGAACCGTTCAAGCAACCTTTCCCCCCTAATAACTTTTGAATGAACATTCCGATTTGAACAAACTTTTTTTTGTTGGATAGATCTCGGCGATTACAACTCATTCCCATATTTGATTTTTCGATTTGAACAATTTTGGTTCAACATTGAACCGTTCAAGCAACCTTTCCCCCCCCCCTAATAACTTTTGAATGAACATTCCGATTTGAACAAACTTTTTTTTGTTGGAAAGATTTCGGCGAGTACAACTCATTCCCATATTTAATTTTTCGATTTGAACAATTTTTGGTTCAACTTTGAACCGTTCAAACAACCTGTCCCGCGATGCTAACTTTTGAGTGAACAGTCCGATTTCAACGAACTTTTTTTTGTTCGAAAGATCTTATCAAGGATACTTCATTCCCGTATTTACATTTCCGATTTGAACAATTTTTCGTTCAACATTGAACCGTTCAAGCAACCTTTCCCCACCTAATAACTTCTGAGTGAACCATCCGAATGGAATAAACTTTTTTTTGTTAGAAAGATCTCGGAGAGTACAGCTCATTCCCATATTTGATTTTTCGATTTGAATAATTTTTGGTTCAACTTTGAACCGTTCAAGCAACCTTTCCCCACCTAATAACTTCTGAGTGAACCATCCGAATGGAATAAACTTTTTTTTATTTGAAAGATCTCGGAGAGGTTCATTCCCTTATTTCGCTTTTTGGTTTGAACCATTTTTCGTTCAATATTGAACCGTTCAGAAAAAAATTTAACATTAGCGCCTACGGGGAGTTTAAGTTGAATGTTGATCCTGGAACTTAAAGTCGGATTTCCTTCAAACTAACTTTGTAAAAAAATGGTTTTGATAAATAATGTTTGTAAAGTACTTTTCTGAATAATCTTCTGTGAGGACTCTGATTCCGACTCCGACTCCACAAACATGGCGGAAATGCAGGCTCAGAAAAAAATGACTGACTGTGCAGACGATTTTTTGTTTATTTATTCATTTGTGTTATTTTATTTATTACTATTATTTTTTTTTTGGCAGACGATTTTTTTTTTGTAACAAAAGTGTTTCATTCACGAGGGCATTTTATTCTTTATTTATATTTAACAACTGGCAACGGTTTAAAAGTGAAAATCGAGACATTTTATCGACGAACGAAAAAAGGTATGTTTGACATAATGTTTAGTCTCAGATGATCAAGAGAATAATGATCATATGCTAGAATGCCGATGTCGATGTACGGGAAAGTAGGCTCGTTTAGTTCTTGACAGAACTTCTTGTTTTCAATGTGAAAGAAGTGAGCTTTTGTTGGATATCTTTTCATCCATACGCTAACTTCTCGGACATTGAAGAACTTATAACGCCAAACCTTACTAATACAGTTTTCCTACTCATTCGTACACTAATACATTATGTTATATTTTTATATTTTAAGCACAAAACTCTTCTTTAAATTCTTATATTTTGTTATTATTAATTGGCTTTAGCAACCAATATCCATGGTGAGTAATCAATGCTTGTTTCTTCTATATACTAGGATATTTTAAAAATGTGCTTGATTTCACTGTAAAGTGTAATTGACATCACGCACCAGTTATGTAAGCTAGGAGGGAGGGGGGGGCGTTTTAACGAACGACGAATAAGGCTAACTCAAAGCAACTTTCAGAAATACCACGCTGGTCTTTTTGGTGGATTAATTCCTGAAGTATCAAGCTCCCGCACTGTCATTTTCTTTCTATTTTGCCGAAAATACTTTTAAACTATTTCCGTATCACTTTTTCCCCATCTTATTATTAAATTCTGGCATTTCACTAAAAATCCCACAATATTGATCCATCTCCATAGTTTTCGGACAATGGTATTTTGACGCGTGGAATGTTAACTGCAATCATTTAGAATGGTTGAAATCCGTAGATTCGAGACTGGAATTCGAACAAATCGCAGCATTCCATTCAATCACAATGAAATCTCTGAAAACATTCTTCGTAATATTGAAAGATATTCCATTTAAGGCATGATGAAAATGTGTTTCTTTAGCTCTGTGGCACCATACTTTCGAATCAAAAAACATATTCAAAACGATGCATTATGCACTTCTTTTAAAACAATTAATCAAGAAGCTCTGAACTTTTGTTCGAGATTTCGCAATTTTTCTTTTCAAATCATCGTTATAGAAATTACACGGTTTTCATGATTCAGACTATCTAGTCTGAATAAAAAATGATCAAATAAGCTTTGTGCTAAACTATATTTGAAGTTAAAAATCAACGTAAATAAAGCACAAATTAGGTAGAAAGGTTTGCAGCAAATAACTATTTCAAGGCTACAATGAAGCCCCTTCCTCAGTGTAAAAAGCTCAGCAAACAACATGAAATCTGTGAGAAAATTGTCTATTCTACTTTCTATTCTGAAGTTATTCAGGTATAAAAAGAAAATATTTAAGAAAAAAAAAGGTTTCTTTCCAAAAATGACTCCATAATTAACTTTTTTCTTTAACTGTTCATATTTAAGTCTTTTCAAATAGGAAAACTTAAAAAAAGGAAAACTTTCAGTTGCTGTTTGGAGTGGACAATTCACGATTTATAAAAATGTTTACTTACTACATCATCAATTCACTAATTTTTATACAACACGTTTTCTAAAGCAATCAAAAAGTATTGTGCAAAAATGAAAATCAATTCCATATTTAATTGACGTTTGCGTGTTTTTTATTCACTCGTATACTAGAAATTCATAGTCCACAATAGATTTGTGCAAACATATTAAAGTTCCGCAATTTTTTCATACCTAATTATAGTATACCTTCTCTTTATAGTAACACTCCCAAATGGGAACACTCCGATATTATGAACAAATTTTGATGGAACTCCCCAGTGTGTCGCTGTATTACAAAATCAGTTACTTCAGTTATAATAAAGTAAAGACTAGTCAATAATTGGAGAAAGTCAAAATGGGGTAAGTATGCTAATGATGTTCTTAACAAATGAGAAAAGCAAAATCCAGTTGCGTTCAGTTTGGTCAGAAAGTGGCAAAAACAGATAGTGATTCAAATAAATATCAAGGAACCAATTCCCAGGTAGCACAAATAACCTTTAAATGTTTTATAAACGTTTTTAAGTGGTTGTTACAACGTTAATAACCATTTTACAACCTTTAAAAAACGAAGTGTGCTACTTGGGTTGCAACTCAATTACACAAAAAAACTTCTTTTCATTTATATTATTAGCAATTCATTTTAAAACTATTTAAATGTTACACGCAGTTTACAAAGTGTTACACGAGCGAAAGAAACTAAAGAAGGGGTTTAATCCCTGTCAGACAGCTCCGATCTGATGTGGGTCAAACGTACCTTAATAGCTCTTTTATACTAAAATGCAACGTTTCTTGACAAAAACATCATGACGTCAGCGTGACGTTTGCGTGACGTTAGCCTATAAAAAACGAGCTAGATAAAACGTCACAGCCTACTTGGCGAATAAGAGGAGATTGCTGACTGCTTGTGAGCTCTTATTGGCTCCGTTCGTAGTGACGTCACTGCCAAGTTAAGTTGCATTCTAGTATCGCGAAACCATAAATAAAACACATTAATATAAAAAGTTAAAGCCAAAAGTAAATGTGCAGTCTTTTAGTATATTAATCTGATAATACACAAATAATTAAATTCATTTTTGTGCATATTAAAAAACAGTAGCGAAATGAACTTTCAAAAAAAGCAGAAGAAAGAAAGAAAAAACATTACATCTGATTCCTGCTTAATTCTACAGCAAAATAGAAAACACTTCTTGTTCCACTTCATACTTTATTAGTATATGATACTTATTGGTAAAATTATTTTTAAAATATGAAAAGGAAGAAGTTTGACCTCCATAGAGTCCTCTCGTATATAATTTTACATCATTATATATTATTTTGAAGGTAAATGTTAAGATAGTTGCCATAGTTTCGAACAAAATTTAAAGAAAAAAAAGTAAAAGCACAGAAAACCAAAAATTATCAAAAGCATTTATTAACATGAAGTACTTAAGATCTCTTCAAATTGCTTATTTGGGGTGCAAAAATTGTTTCTAGGGTTAAACTTAATGTACATGTATACAATTTAGTTGAAGAGGAACTTAGCAAATGAAGGAATGAGATAAATGAGGGGAATTACTAATTGCCTGAATATAATATGGGAAAACATGAAGTAAACGCTAAGTATTATTAATAGCTTGTACAAAATAGATTAGTATACGAGATTAATGGCTAATTTTATCAACAACTATAGAGCTTACATATGAAATAAATTATTATTACCAGATAAAACTCTTAAAACTAATGTTCGTATATGTAGTAATAAATCGATACGTTATTTGTAAATTGAGATTGCTCAACGTTTTGACGCACAAAATGTGCTTATTGCTTCAGACAGGTGTTTGGGGGTTAAAAAGAAGGGCTTTTTCAATGGAAAAACAATGCGAGTTTTAGGATGAAAAGTCATCTTAGAAAAGCAACACGGTGAAACAAAAAACAGTTTAAATAGTAAAAATTAGAGAGCAAGAAAACAAGAAAGACAAAATGATACCTCAAGCCGAAATGTATTATTATTTCATTAGAAAAAAAAACATTATAAATTTTCAAGAAAACCGACAAACAATACAACACTGCTGAATAAATGTAGTCACTTTGAATAGATTAGCAATAAAATTATTGACGGGGAAAACTATGTACCAAAGCAAATAGAGAAAGGCAGGAAAATAAACAAAATATACATTTAATTATGTAATTAATAATAATACACATTTAATTCTATTATTCTATTACATTTAACATTCTTACTATTTAAACTGTCTTTTACAATTTTTTATTATTTAAACATCTTTGCTGTACGGTCTTGCTTTTCTAGGATGACTTTTCATCCTATAGCTCACACGTCATTGCATTGAAAAGGCGGTTCAATGTAACCCAGAAACACGTGTCTGCAGTGACGTCATTTCAACTTTTTCCGGGGGGGGGGACAAAGGGTCCAAACACAATGCAATTTGATCGGAAAACATTAAAAACCACGCCCACTTATGTGTAAATACATTGATTTCCCGGGGGGGGGGCAATTGAGCCCCCCCCCCTAAATGACGGGCCTGCGTGTCTGCAGCAATCTGCAATTTTTGTGCGATCAAACGTTGAAAAACCTCATACTTTTCAAGCACAGAGACATTTATTCAATACTAGCTGCCAGGGCAGCTAGATTAGCTTCCTGCGGCATGGTGATGCATCACGTCCCCCTCTCTAACTTTTACCTCATTCTGAAGTTATATTATTTGATATAATTTAATGTTCATTCGATTTCAAGACATACCATGCACGTGGCCCGGCATTGCACGGGCACTTCGTGCCTTGAAAGTAGTGAGGAAAATTTCAAGAAACTACTCCCCGCCAAGGCGGCTCGCTAAAAGGCGCCTTCGCGCCTTTTCTTTTTTCCTGCATCAAAAAATCATTCAAATTATTGAGATGTTTTTCGAGCACTTCGCGCCTTGAAGATGGTGAGGAAAGTTTCAGTAAGTTCAGCTCGCTCAAAGGAAAGAAGCAGACATAGATACTCAGACTTTAATATAAGTATATTAAATACTTTGCGTGTTCAAAAGTATAAAGTTTGCAACATGGGTGAGATTTCTGTCCTCTTTTTCCCGACTTACTGTCGTACTTTTTTCGATCATTAAACTTCTTGCTCCTTTTCGGACTTATTACTAAAATTCTTTGTAAATATGCATATTCTTCCTGCAGTGTATCGATACTTGTGTAAAGTAAATATAAAAGAAGTATCGTAAAGTGAACAATTTCACTTCATCCTCTAAGATAAATAATTAATCTGCAACACAATAAAAGAAGGACGTGACCTTCTTAGCTTCTCCCTTTCTTGCTCGAAGGTACTTTAAGAATTATAGGAATGAAGATCAGTGCTCTAGATTATTTCCAGTGATTTGATTTTTTTAATACCTATGGATGTAGAAAATGAAGCAGAGACTTTCTCACCTACATAATAAAACAAGGTAAAACTTTGACTCAGTTCCCACTGATTATGTGTGGTATTTTTGTCGAAAAACGAGATAACTGCACTTCGCACAGTTAAGGTTCCTTTCCATACCTTGCATAAGAGGGACAAATCATGACTTAATCACCGCCAATAATTTTAATGCCTTACTCCATGATTTACAAATAAAAAAGATGCATGCAAATAGCATTAATGCAGTAAATAAAATTTTTATTTTATTTATATTTCTTTTTCTTTATACTTGATCTTGCGAATTTTCAAACAAAAGCTTTTTAAAATTAAAAAATAATAATAATAGTAAATAAAATTTCGTAATGTTAGCAAAATTTACTTTTTCGTAGTGTTGAGCCAACTTGAAAAGCCAAGAAAGTACCTAAATCTGCATCTTAATCATGTGTAACTGAGCAAATCACACGTTTCTCCCTTACATGAGAAAAAACACATTTCTTTCTGAGTATAAATAATGAGGAAGATTCACTTTATCTATTAACCAGCTTTATGAATCGAGTCGGCCACCTTGTCTAGTGGTCAGAGACGTCTGACCGTGATGCGGTGGCCCCGGGTTTGAATCCCGTACTTTCTCTCTGTCCTGTCATTGTCCTTTCTGTGTATATTATGAATGGATGCTTACCCTATAAACGGGTCCTTACGGCATGTGTTGAACTAAAACGGTCTTCCACCTTAATGGTGCTCGTAAAAACGGAAACCGTACCTATCCTGTCTTAAGTTGGGTAGATTTCAACTACTCGGGCTCGGATACCCGAGTGGTATTTAAAACAACAACAGCTTAAGTGCCAAACTTCAATTTAAAAGACTCATGCTGGTTACTGCACATTTAGCACAGAAATGATTCATGCCACCAAATTTTAGAGTACTTCAATAGAGTCACGACCATTGTGTACAGTTCATTTCAACGATGTGGAAGTCGTAGGACACCTGTAGTAGCGCCAATTCTGTGGATAATTCTAATGGAGAGGTCTACTGCGAAAGGAATCTCTGAAACGTTTCTGAAGCGGAAGCCACGAAAGGGTTCATTCATCTTAGGTATTAAGTGAAAGCCATTAAGACATAAGTCGTTGTAATTGACTCAATTTCGAAGATGAAGTAACACTTTCGTGGCTTTTGCTTCATTTATAAATATTTTTTTTTTCTGTTTTTATGTGCTTAATTTGTTGTAATCTTACTAAATTTGGAGCTTAATGTATTTGTTTTCATTTTAAATTACAGAAGTTCCTGACACTTTACCTGTATAATGGTTTTACCTGATATAGAGCATTTAACATTGAGCCCGTGGCATGGGTGAGAAATTTAAGAAATATCGTCAAGTTACGAATTGGTGACAAATTTTGTCACTTAATTTGGTAAGAAATCGCCAATTGTGACCAAATTTGGCGGAATTTTGAATTCAACATGTAATTATAGTACTTCAAACTTAACAAATAAGTAAAGCCTATGGATGAGTTCGACGAAGCAAAAAAAATCTAGAATATTTAAGAATAGGAAATGCTAGAATGCTTATGAAACTTCTGCTAAAATTTTTTAGGAGCTGCCCGAAGTCAGGTAGTCAGTCCTATTTTCCATTCAACTGTAAGTGTGATTAGCTCTCTTGCCTGTTAGAGCAATGCTTTCTATCTGAATGTTTCATTGCATTTGAAAATAAATACGTGTTTACCATTTGTCTTACAGTGATTTATACTATTTACTTAATTGCTGTGAATATTTTAGCAACTCTCAACGATTTTTTTTGCACATTTTTTCGCTGTGTTCTCACAAGAAGGAGGTATTCATTTAAAGAACTTCTTGATGTGTGCCGTATTTGTAACAGTATTCCAAACATTGGAATTCAAATGACCAAACATGGCGGCTAACTGAAATTCTTAAAAACTCAGCATGTTCTTCCTTAAACCTAAAATGAACTTCGAGGGAAAAAGTAATGTTCCAAAAAAGTTACTGGTAATTCGATATCACGTGAAACAGATAAACTTCTTCTACGATTCTGGAATTCTCTTGTAAACACGGAAGTTAAGTGATGAATCGTGTTCTTTCGGCGGGAACAGGAAGTCGCTGGGATGTTTCCGCATCGGAATAATCGATATCGAGAGACATTTTCTTATGTAGAAAGCAAACATTTGGATAGATCTGGGGTCTATCGATCCCTGAATGTTCCTTTCTGCATTTTTTTTTTTTTTTGAATAGCAGTATATATTTTTTTTTTTTTCTAAACTGCAACCCAGATCTTTTCTACCCTGTATCGATTAACGATTAACCCATCTAAGAATTTAACCTGGTATTCATGAACTAGCGTTAAAGACGTTTTGAAAATCGCGCGACACATTTGCATAGGGTTGATAGCTCGATTCTCTTAAGCTGTTTACTTTTCATTGAAAAGATTTCTCGTCAGAAGAGTAATTGGGAAGATGAATGAAGAAATTTCTTATACTTTTAGTAATGCTCTGAACCATTTGTAAAAGAAAAAAAATGGAAAAAAAAAGTTTATTGAAGATGCACTCACTACACATGCCAGATTCTCAAATCAAACAAAATTGGAAAATTTGAGGGTAGATTAAAAACATCAAAATAAAAAAAAAATGAAAGAGTAATGGTTAAGTGTAAAATAGGGGTTCAATGGCACTTGATGATTTGTTTACTTTCTACTTTGCTAAAACAAAAAATATGATTTTCTAGACAGGCATTTTTGCTACTTATTTTACGTTCTATGGAATTTGTACTGAGCTTAATTACGTGGTATAATAATGACAAACTATTTCATTTTTAGTAGAACTATTAATGTTGTTCAATTTACTTAATGGATTATTTTGCATTTTCATGTAATATTTAATGATTTTTAATCGCTTGTTTATTCTTTTTTCAAATTATTTGAAATTTCAATAGTTTATTTATCTAAGGAAATGTTTTACACTTCATTTTAACTTTATTAAATAGCTTGTTTTATATAAAATAATTTTAAGAGACAAAGTTATTGGCAATATTGAGAAATAAGTAGTTTCCATGTAACTTCGACCAAATATGGCGACAAATACAGGTCGGTTCAAACAGTGCTGGATCTAGAGGGGAAGCAAGCTGGAGTCCTTGCTCCGGGCGACAAAATTCACCCTATTTCGCTTTTTTTGCGTTGGAAATTTATATAAAAACTTGAAAAAAGGTAGGTAAAGGCGGGAGTTTCAAGTTTTGCCCTGGATATAAAAATCATTGATCCAGGGCTGGATTCACAAGAAAATTCCCTTATGAATAAAAACCCTAGCAGAGAGAGAGCCTATCCGCAAAATCAATAAAGCAAAATTTCACACAGCGTTGCTTAAAGGTATTCACTCCATCTTCATCTACTTCGAAAGTCACTAACACTCCAAATAAAATTCCCCTTTCGCGTCTAGAAACGTTTTACATGCATTCAGTTTCAAAGTCATTAAGTTTCTGAGCAAAAAAAAAATATGTAGCACTGTAGAAGATACAAGACACGTAATAATTAGAAATATAAAAAATATTTACCAAAAAACAGCGTAACAGATAATAAAAATTGTGACTAAATTTTACTCGACAAAATGCTTGCGACAAGGATTTAACAACTTAAGCAGTACAAGTTGACATTATTCGTAAGAAAATTACCAAGCACGAAAACAAAAAACAAGTCATTCCTTTTTAAGTCATAAAAATGTATTTGAAGAAACGTCTAATAGCAACATGATTTTGTGTTCTCTTTTTAAAGTTTTGGATCAGTTAGGTTCTTAAAAATAAATAAAACTCTTGATAAAAAATAAGCAAAAGCGTTTTTTTTTAAATTCTAAAACTCAACAACCACTTACCCTAACGAAAAAAAAACTATAATTCTCACACGTGTATCTCAGTGTGTTAGCTACATAACAGCGGGATCTGAGAGCCGTCTCACAAAAAACTACAATGATAAGAAATGTTTCCTCTCTAAAGCTATGTTTCAAACGTTGAAGGAGAACGAGAATAAGGATAAAAAGAAAAAATAAATTTATTTCTCTTTCATTTTATGTATTTTTTAACCTTAGGTTTTATTTATTTTTTCAGGCCCGTCATTTAGGAGAGCGGGGCTCCCCCTTGGATTTGAGAAATCAATGTATTTACATATAAGTAGGCTTGGTTTTTATTGTTTTCTGGTGAAATTGTATCGTGTTTTTATCCTTCACCCCCCCCGCCCCGGAAAAACTTGAAATGACGGGCCTGTATTTTTGACTGTTTTCTTTCAGGCAAGGATTTATGAACTAGAAGCTTTAAAATCTTCAAGCTACCTATAAAAGAAAATCTACTGGGCACAACAAAAAAAAATTATATCTTACTCAACAGAATAATAATAGATGTAAAAGACTGTAGAGGAAGGAGAATGCTCCAAATTAAACCTAAACATGTACTGCATTTTTTTAATTCAAAATTGAGTTGGTTCGTTCAACATTTTTAATTTCCCATATTTCCACATAAGTAAAAAGAAAAAATAAACTAAGAATTTGCAAATAAAAGAATATAAAGGGTCATTCCATAGAAATGTCAACCTCAGCCGAAGAAAAAAAAAATACCGAGGTGAAAAAAGTATCAAAAAATAAATAAATAAGTAAGTAAATAAAAATCATACAACATAAGAAATTTTAAAAAATGAAAAAGTGTTGTAATTATCACTGAGATTAGCCATAATAAATAGTTTGCAGTGTGTTTACTGCTTGTTATTTGATGGTTACGTTACTCACGTTACTTTAGCCACACTCCATCTTCGGTGAAAGTGACACTTAAGACTAAAAATTATTAAGATTTAATAAATGTGTTTTATGTTTTTAAAAGCCAACTTTACACATTTTTCAAATATATCATTAAGTTTTTAACACTTGCTTAACTTTCAGAAATTTTTGCCTCACAACATGAGCATTGATTTTCAGGGTTGCAAAAATGTTACGTTAGTCACGCTGTTATTTTGGTTGAAAAAATATCTACTGTCGGTAATTTTGTTTCAAATTCTTAGCAGAAACGACACATAGATACCATGTACATTGTAAATCCACTAGCATAACTAAAAAATATTTTTTATCCTTTAAGTTGCAAGTAAACACAGTTACAAAATCAGCTCCGAATGTTACGTTAGTCACTATGGAATGACCCTAAATACGAGTAAATGGCTTAATATCTGGAACAATACAAATAAAAACAAAAGTTTTTTAAATAAATTAATTCGTTAGTGTCTTAAGCTTAAATTTAAAAGAAGGTTCCTGAAATTAGGGAAATGAACTTGTGAAACAACAATGTTTTTCGAACAGAACTTTTTTGACAACCTACTATTTGAGTAGCATATGAATTTGATGCAAACTTTAGTGGAGAATTTTTTATTTTATCAAGTTTTTTATTGATACATTCAAAACGTGCGTGCATTTTTCCCTCCTGAACTATAAATAAATAAAAGTTTAAATCCGTTTTCAGTAGTGAATTTATTTTTACCTTTGTGATTCGTATCAAGCATACCACGACGTACTCTTAGGAAAGTTCTACAGTTATTTTGAATCCTAATGGGTGCTAATGTAACGTTGAATACAAAAAGGTTTTTCTTGGGATTTTTTTGTTATTTTTTTTTCTCAGGGAATCGAAAATTGTGTTAGTTTTTAATTATTTTTTTGAGTCACCACAGCAATGCACATAGCAATTTATTTGGCAAAACAAAATTGTACAACGATCAATAAAATGTCTCAATGAATTAAGGTTGGTTGCTTCGATTGAGTTTTTGCGCTAGAGCTTCAAAAGGCTTTTTACACCATAATGAATTTAACCCATTAATACCTAGCGTCCCTTTTTAGGGACGGTCCAAAAAAAGATCTGAATTTACCCAAAATGAACATTTCAACCAAATAATAGTGTTCAATGAGTACCTTGGTATTGTTTCAATTCGTTGTTTACAGATTGCAGCACATAACCATTGCAAAGTGTGTTCTGTAGCAGTTTTAATATGATCTTTATCAAAAATGACATCGTTCACAATCTCAAGAAAAAAAGCTAAGTTTTCAAAGTTATTCCCAGCTTCCCAGTTTATGTTAATTGCTGATTTTATTTCTTCTTATAAAATGTCTATTTAAATATTATATCGTAGGCAGAAAAAAAAATAGTAAGAAAAGTATTTACCCTCTGGGGTCGATCTTAACTTTTAAGGGACGATTTTTCTTTCCTTAATAAAACAAATATTTTTTACACAATATTTTTTTATTATTTTTCCTGTCCATTAAACACTATCTGTAACCAGCATACAAAATATCTTTTGGGAAAAAATGTCAGGCATTAATGGGTTAAGAATAAACTATAAAACACACTGAAAATTCAAAACGTTCAGTAATTGCTGTCAAATAAATATTTAATACTGTATTTTAGATAAATATTAATTATTAAATACATATACCAGGAAAAAACATGATGGAAGTATAACAACAATACCACAATCCAATTCAATAAAAGAAATTTTCTCAGCCAGTTGCAAGTATTAGTTCGTTAGCAGTTTTTAAAATGATACAGTTCTCGAATAATAAATTATGACGATGGCATAGTTCATCGAATTTTATGCTTTTCTTGAATTGAAAAACAAAAGACACTAAATTACGTCATTCCTCATTTAAATAAAGCATTTCTAATTTGCATTAACCAGCTTTGTAGGGTGTTTAATGTCATTAAAATGCAGCTCTTTTAAATGAATTACAGAATGTTTATAGTTCCTTTTCCGTTATTTGACTCAATTAACATTTAGTTAACCTTTTTATCAATGTTGCTTGTACACAGAGGTTGTTCAAACATTTTTGTAACGATTTTGACTTATTCCATGAATTTAAATGTTAAAACGAAAATATAATTGGCATCGAGCTGGAGCAGAAGTTAATTATGATTTGCACACAACATTTAAAATATTATTTTACTTAGGGTGAGGATGGAAAATAAACAATGGATCGGAGGCAAGCTTTTTGCACTTTACAAAGATAAACACTCTTATTCCATTAACTAAGAAAGGTTTGAAAAGCTTCGTTTCAATATTTTTACATGTAAAAACGGTAACATAATTATTGAAAAAGAAAGCGTCAAAACTTACATTTCACTTTAAGCAGTAAAAAATGCATGTCTAACAAAAGAAAGTACACTCTTAATAAATCTATGGTCTAGCAATCACAGAATCTTCAAATATCATTGAAAGAATCAAAAAAAATCAGATTTAAAGCTGATCGGAAAAAAAACTTGATGTTCATTGCGGAAAGTCAAAACATGTTTATGCATTGGCTTTACGCAATGAGAAGCAAAACAGCACGCTGATTTCTGTTTGAAACTTATTTGGGCGATGATGTAGGAAATGATATAGTTACAATAGTTGAGGACCATTTGTACTTTTTGCATTACATAAAAAAAGACCTATGCACTGTTGAAAAGCACTAATTTAACAATCTTAAATTTGTAAGCAAAATATAATCATGAAAATAATAAAATTAATCAAAAGGAAAAAAAATCGTATGAAAAGTGTGTTGTACTGAAATATTCATTTAGTTGATAAACCTAAATCTTGTGTCATCAACTGCGTTACATATTTTTCTTTTAAAAATTATTTTAGAATCTAAAGTAAATTGCGAACAGAAATCTTCTAAGACTAAACAAATCATTAGAGTGCCATGACTTATAAAAACTGCCTAGAAACTTACCAGAGTTGATCCACTGTTTGGGATAATTGAGTTTAAATGATTGCGGCAGATGTTCCACGCGTTTATTTTTTATGAAATTTCTCGAAGAATAAGATCGAAACAATGTGAATTGAGTAACAATGTACAAAAAAAAACTTTTCTTTCGTACACAAATACTCATTAAGGTAAAAGTCTCGCTCTATTTAAACTATGAATTTCAAAAAGAAATTGCATTGAAAAAATGTAAATCATAACACTGCATGTCATTAATATAATAGGAGTTTGAAAATAGTCCTTTTTCAACGACGGTGAACAAGTTTTCTTCAAACTAGAAAAAAAAGTGAAATTATTTTAATGAATATTTTTTATGCGACGTAAAAAAAGTTTCTTGAGAAAAAGTGCTTAGGTCAATAAATACCTCGTTAGTTTCTGATTGCACAACAAAGTATGCTTTTTGAAAAAATTTTAATAAGAAATTAAGCTTTTAAAAGAAACTAATTTCAACCAGAGTAAAATTTCTAAAATTAGGTTTCCTATCCTAGTTTACGTGTTTTTTCTCGGCACTTTTACAAAATCATGATTAAAGATATGCTACTTTGAAGTTATTTAAGCAAGGAGAATGACAGTTCGTTTACTTTGTGTGCTTCGGCAAACATTGATACAATCTGCTATTTTAAAGAACTTGGGTGTGAATCTCGATGTCCAGGAAGGGGATAAAACGTACACTGAACTATTTCATTAACGTACACTGAACCATTTCCATTATTTTTGAAGGCCATCAAAAAGCGAGTTCAACGAAATCCGCGGATATCCATGAGAAAGGTACGTTGAGAAATGAGAATATGTAACCGATCAAAGTGGTTAATGGCAAAAACAGTTTGGAAAGAAGCCTCAACAGTTCCGAAAAGTTCAGCCTTTCAGTAAAGTAAACGAGCTTGTGAAAGCCCAAAGTTGCCAAAAGCTTTTGAGACTGGTTGCTCATGAGGTAAAAAATCTCGTTTTTTTTTGTGGATTTAAAATGAATCAAAAAGTGTACCAGTAGAACATTTTGGAAGCTGCTGTACTTCAGTAGTACGAAAAGCACTTTGTCAATGTTGACTGGACGTTCCAACAAGACTCCGCTCCAGCTCACTAGGCCAAAACGACGTAAGAGAGTATTTTCTTGTTTTATTCCCGTTGTTATTCCTGACATTATAGCATCGATAGAATTCCTATCTTACTCGCTAGATCTGAATTCCATGAGTCGAGGGACTACTCTAGACCACACCAAAGTTTTGACTCTCCAAAGCAATTTCTCTGGCTCGAAGAGAATAGTATAAAGGTAGCAGGTAATAAGCGGCAGGGGTGCCCATCCCCCCCAAGCCCAATGGCGCAAATTCCCCCTCAAAATTTTTCACAACCTTCTTGTGCTTTTTTTACCCCTCTTTTTTATTTTATTTATTTTTTTTAATATTTTTTTTAATATTATTATTTTTTTTAATATTATTTATTTATTTTTTTAAATAGTATTTATTTATTTTTTTAAATATTATTTATTTATTTTTTTAAATATTATTTATTTATTTTTTTAATATTATTTATTTATTTATTTTTTATTTTATTTCTTTATTTATTTAAATTATTACTATTATTTTTTATATAGTCTTTATTTTTTAAAAGTTCGAATTATGCGTTGAATAGAATCGCTTTTTTCTCTAACAAAAATTCCAAGCACACACACACACACGCACAAAAAAAATAATAATAAAGAAATAATTTAAATTAAAAAAGTAATGAATGAATTTTTTTTTAAACGTAAATTATTTAAATAAATAAATAAATTAGTTTTAAAAAATCCCCCCCAAAAATTTTGATGGCGCAACTTGCGCCATAATCCCCCTCCTGTGGGCACCCCTGATAAGCGGTCACGCCTCTAAATCGCTGCAAAAGGTAGTCACTTTGAAACCAATTAAATTTATTTATTATTAAATATTATTATTTGTTGTATGTGTTTTTTTTTATCTTCTTTATTTGTAACTATTGATTGTCAGGTTTTTTTTTTTTTTGCCGCTCCCTGTAAGAGTTCAACAAAAATGAAACATGTAACTGAAATGTTTTGGAGAAAAGTATGTGAACGAAAGTGCTCGAAGCAAAAATGCTGGAATGGTATAATTGATTGATTTGACTATTTCAGAAGCAGGCACACACATTGACTGTCGAATTTGCCTAGTGTCAAACTATTTATTTTCAATATTTGCAGAAATGAATTTAAAAAACATTTTTTTTTTAGAAATTTTTCAATTCTCCGGGTGTTATTTTTCGTGAATTGATTTTCATTGTTCCTGTTTTTTAAAATTTTAATATTTTTACAAAAGCAGTCTAAAATATAAACACATCGAAGGTCTGAAACAAAGGAAAATATTTTAACTCTTTTTTTTTACTCAGAGAGACAATCCAAATTGGATGGACTACCCCAAACAAGAAATTTGTCCCGAAATTCCGCATAACTTAATAAACAAGATTTTTTTTTTTTATCTTACTTATTTTAAGGCGATTAACAAACCTTCATCTTAATCCCTATTTGCCGCTTTATTTTCCATTTGCAACCGTTTACACTGGCTAGAATTACGTTTCGAACAATATCTGATTTCATAAAAATGTATCTTTCCATTTAAAATAAACGATAAACATCAAATTATGTACAACGTATGAAACAGAATAATTCCTGAAGCAGATAATCCATTTTCTAAAGATGCTTATTTTCGAAAAGATGTTTAAAAAACGCAAAATTAAAATGAAATAGTAAACGTGGCTGTTGCTCTTCCCGAAATTATTCTGCCCGGCAGAGGCACAAAAAAGTAAAACAAGCATTGTCTTGTTTGTTTTGTTAATATCCAGTTCTTGCTATTTATACTGTCTTTTGTCGGAAAGTGTTGCTTTTATCGGATGACTCTTCATCCTAAAGCTCACACCTCTTGCATTGAAAAAGAGGCTCCTTGTAGCCTCGAAACACGTGTCTGCGGTATACCTGCATATTTGTGCATCTCTAACGTTGGAATAAACTTCACATCTTTTTCAGTTTCATGCACGACTGAACTTAATGAAACTATTAAATTGGCTGAAATCATTTCATGTATACTGCGTGACTCCGGAAAGAGCACAATTTTCTTCACTGCGGAGCCCATTTCGATCTCAAGCTCTGCCGGATTTTTTCGTTTTTCGGTTTCATTTTTTGGGAATCGTGATAACTATTCAGTAGTAGTGAACGTGAGATAAACATTAGTTGTTCAGTTCCTCAATTCATTTCATTCTTCGGATAAAAGATAATTGCTCTCAAATAAAATATAAAGCAAGTTCGTTTATTTTATGTGTATATATAAGGTAGGTGAATCCAAGGGTAGCCAGTGCTCCTAAAGTAGACAATTCCCCTATTAACTCATGTTATTAATTATTACATGAATTAATTAAAATTCATGATTTTTTTTAATCGGACGCTGAATAGGAAAATATATCTTTGGACAATTGCTATGGTATGCAATGCCTTCACTTTTGAACAGGTAAGTTCTAATTTCCAGTCAAAAATATTTTTTTTAATTTACCATTCGCACTTGCCCCACATAGAAGAAGGCACTTGCTGCATCTCATTTTTAAAGAGGGGCAGGTAAGACTACTCGTATAAACAAAATGTTGTTACAGTATTTAATAAAAAGGAGCCACGTATACTATTAGTAACTATTACTAAATATAAACAACAACTTACTTTGCTGACTTCAGTAATTTGATACTACAGCAAGACAAGCGTATACTCTGTCCTTCTCAGTCTTCTTATTATCGCTCTTTACCAGACATATAATTTATTGCTCATTGCGGATTATGTATGTAAGCTAGTGCTGATCTCTAGTTATGGGAATTATAGCAAGATATTTACCATACATTTTTGATGCATGGCTAAAGTTTCTTCAGGTCAGCTTTCCCTGAGCAGTATCTCTAAAGAGAACGCTCAGATTCACAGCGCCTTACTAAAGACGGATACATAGGAGGGGTGGTGGAGGGCGATCGCCTCTCCCTTGAGGTACTCTCCATCAGTATTTTTTCGATATTTAAGCTCGAAAAACTTCATTTTCGACTAGTTTTAATGATGTTGGTGTTGAGGAAAAGAAGAGAAAGATATTAGAAAATACTTTCGTTTTTCCAACAGTTTATCTTTGATTTTTTTTTTTAATGTTCAATTTCTAAAACGAAGCGAGGTCTCGGTTGACGTCACAAACCAAGAAACTTTGGTATATACCCAGGCCGACGCATTAGCCGTTTTGGATCTCTGGTAATTCCAGCTCCGCAATAATGAAAAATCCGACACAGAACGTCAACTCTTCTGTAAAGTTGCCTAGCTAACACCAAATTGTTCACTTGTGATGTCAGCAGCGAGAATGAAAGAGCAACTGCACATATTTTAAGATTACTTTTTAAGAAAGAAAATGAGTCAAAATTAAGAAAACAAAATAATTTACACAATGTTTTTGACCGGACTTTTCAGATTTTTTTTTTTACTTTTTTTATTAATTAATTTATTTATTTATTTATTTATTTATTTTGAAATCGGAAACACCCCATTGTTTTCATAAAGCCTTTATTCGTAAACAAAAGTTAAATCTAGCAAACGAGTTACGTTCACAGCAGCGTAAAATATTCTTTAAAAAATTTATAATACTTCCAAGACCATCAGAAGTATATAAATAATGATCAGACTGAATGCCATTTTTTTAATAAATTTTATTTGCATGTTTTTACAAAAGCACATTTTCTTTTAGAGAGCGAAAAAATGTATGAGAACTTTGAAATTCCAAAGTATTTCCATTCTGGGGCAAAAAAGGAAATTCGATTACGTATCCCTTTTACCTCTGTCTTGAGTAAAATGAAACTTGTCATAAAAGAGGACTTTCTCGCTTCAACCCCACATGAATTTCTCCTTTTAAAATATCTATTTTCTCCCTGAAGGGCAGAAGCGCACTGACATTGAAAATTGGTTTTCAAAGTTGTAAATTTACATATTCCGGGAAGGACATGAATACTAAATTTACTCTTCAGAGACAAGATTTTCATTCACCAACAGGATTAATTATGCATGCTATTTTCTCTCACACATTGAGCTAATCATAGCTTCTACACAGCTAGCAATAACAAGTTCAAATTAACAAACATTATTTTTCTAAATTAACGATAATTGAAAATTTTTGGTAGCAGGGGTGTCCATCCCCCCCAAGCCCAATGGCGCAAATTCCCCCTCAAAATTTTTCACAACCTTCTTGTGCTTTTTTTACCCCTCTTTTTTATTTTATTTATTTTTTTAAATATTATTTTTTTTAATATTATTATTTTTTTAAATATTATTTATTTATTTTTTTAAATAGTATTTATTTATTTTTTTAAATATTATTTATTTATTTTTTTAAATATTATTTATTTATTTTTTTAATATTATTTATTTATTTATTTTTTATTTTATTTCTTTATTTATTTAAATTATTACTATTATTTTTATATAGTCTTTATTTTTTAAAAGTTCGAATTATGCGTTGAATAGAATCGCTTTTTTCTCTAACAAAAATTCCAAGCACACACACACGCACAAAAAAAAATAATAATACAAAAATAATTTAAATTAAAAAAGTAATGAATGAATTTTTTTTAAACGTAAATTATTTAAATAAATAAATAAATTAGTTTTAAAAAATCCCCCCCAAAAATTTTGATGGCGCAACTTGCGCCATAATCCCCCCCTGTGGGCACCCCTGTTTGGTAGTATCGTGCACGTTTCATTTATTTAAAAAAATGTTTAACCTTTTATGAAAAGAAGAAAAATAGTCTCCTATGATTACAGTCATTAATTTGTTACACATATTCATTCGCGAGATATCACGTCGTTAGCAAACGATGCTCAGTTTCAAATCTACAAGATTTCTGGTTTTTTTAAACATCATCTGGTACATTTACCAAAATTAATAATAAATAAACAATTGAAAATTTCATAAGCTGCAAAATTATAGATGTTAGTTAATTTCACGAGAAAAAATATTCCTTGAGAAAACAGACAACGATCTATTTCTAATCACGTAAAAACGAATGAGTTCCTTCAATTTAAATTTTCTTACGTAAACTAATTTATCCCATTAAAAGTGATTCTAGTAACAGTCTATAAAATGTTGATATTTTGCTTATCTGACTGACTTTTTTGTTATATATTTAAGGATTTAATCGGGGGGGGGGGATTCCTTTGCTAAGATTCCCAATTTTATTTCTGCTCGATAATTATATTATAATAAGCATTATATTCTAATTTCTAACCTGGATGATTAATTTGAATAATTTTATTTCTCAGCCAATGCATTCTGGTGTGTTATGTGTTATAACAAATACGCAGTTTCTATCTGCTCTTTTTAACACAACTCTGCTTACTGATTATATTTTCGGGTCGGCTGAAATATCTGCAGTGTGATTAACAGATAACCAAGAGTGAAAAAAACTGTTAAATTGCGTTCAAGTGTTATTTGATGCTTCAAATACAGTTTGGAAGTTAGTATAAAATGTTGAAGTAAGTAGTTGGTATGTTATCCCAAAGTTTTATATCATCTGTGTCAAAGTACAATAGCATCTCGTACTTCTCGACAAAAAAATACATTTTTAACTTAAAATGTAGACTAAATGAATGCTTAAATTATCAGCGTTGGTTAGTAACGATATAATATTATTACACAATGCAGAGATCGTGATTACGCATTATATATACATTTTTTGAGGTGTCTTTAAAAAATGTAAAAGGCGCCAACACCTTTTTATATTCATTTGGTTAAATGTGCTACAAATGACTATGATTAAAGCGTTTTGCATCATTTTAAAGTGCGATAGATACGTTCTCTTTATTTACCAGATGTAAAACATTGACAAACACAGAAATCCTTTTTTGGTCGAGTGCCAAAACACTTACACGACTTTGCAATTCCTCACTCTGCCGCTAAACTAAGAGTAAAATTGAACAAACAATGTATCAAACAAACAGAATTAGTATAAATCTCAACGCTTCTACCAATTTTGAGTTTGGTAGAAGAAACTGTAGTTTTATTTCACACAGTTGAGGTTGTAGCGTGTTTTATTTATTTCCAAGTGTAGCTCAAATTATTAATCTGCCATTTATCAAATTAATATAAGCTTAATCCAGTTAATTTTTAAATAAACTCTAATTTAATCCAGTTTTGTAAAGGTAAGAAGCAAGTAATACTTTCACTAGCAAAAGAAACTGAGACTGAAATTTCAAAATAGCTCCACCAAGTTAATACAAGGTTAACTAGCTCACTCTCTAGCATTACTGCAGTAGTTAATTAAATAAAACCGTAATGAGAAAGTGGAATGGTCTTCACTTCGTTGCTCCTACTTGTATTCCCTGCTTTAACAGGATTTAATGGTCGAAGGCATGAAAGCTGCTCATTTAACCCAATTCCTTGGGAAGTTGCAATTTGGAACAACAAAGATAAACTTAGAGTCATTTCATTTACATAATGGAAGATTACTCCTAAGCTAATTATTCAATTCGTACTTTTTAGAATCGTGAAGCAAGAGAAAGACTTCTTAAACTGCCATTGTCAGAACCTGAAAATCTTTCGTCAAGTTTGTCTGTTTGTGTGAAAAAAAAAGCTCACAGGCAAAGACCTTATGTTGTTTGGTTCATCTTCAGTTGCGAAATCATAAGCATAACCGAGATAGCAGTACTAGAAGTTTTTTTTTCTTTATTCCTAAGAAAAAAAAATCTCATTCTAATCTGTTTTAGGGCAATGCCTTTTTATTTATTTGTTTATTTAAAGATATCAAATTTTGGAAGTTTTAGATGTCAGCTTAGGACACTTTACCTTAATGCATGAATTTTCAATTGCTAAAATTGTGACTTTAGAGAAGTTCTAATCGTCGTATGAGCTTCAAACAAATTTACCTTCCAAAGTGTTTACAGTTTTAAATTATTGTAAAACTTAAGAGCCAGAGAGTTTGTCCCATTTTTGTTGTTAAAAGGTTTTTTGAAATCAGATTTTACGAAGAAGAAAAAGAGCTTCAGAATTGAAAACTTAGCAATTATTCTTTCTAACAGATGATTAAACTTTGTAAAAAGTCTTATTCGAAACTGTCAAAGTAGTGATGAGTTTGCAAAAAAAAAAAAAATGAAGAGATGTTCGTCTTTGTAAATATGCATTACTTACTCGTAAGCTTTCGTAGTGCTCAATTTTTGTCTTTTGAAGTTTTGTTCTTATTCAATCCTAGCAATAAGCAGTAAAATATCTATTGTAGTAAATCTCTTTAAGAAAGCAACGTAGGAAATGACTATTAATATTAATATACTTGCGCTTTAAGTTGCATTTCACTCTTAGTTGGAAGAAACAAAGTAGAATATATTTATACTTTGCATACGTATATTTCAATTATATAAAATTAAAATTCATATTCCTTTCCATGAGCCTCTTCCCTTATCCCGATCCTTTTTTTTTTCATTTTATCAACATTTTTTCCATCCATTAATACGTTCGAAAGAAGAAACTAACTGACAGTTATTATACTTTTGGCAGACATTTATTGGATAAAGCCCGATCGCTACTTTTCCTTTTCCGAGAAAAATTTGAATGCCCTGGTTATAATTCATGAATGGAAAGTGTAAAGTCATAAATAGCTTCTGCCTCGTCAAAAATTTGCAAGTAAAAGTGATAAAGTGAAAAAAGGGAGAGATAATCCGGTAAATATATCGAAGCAAGATTTTTGTTCATTCTATCCTGGGGAGAAATGTTTTTTTAAACGATTTGTTGGTTCTTGATATTTTAAAGTTGAATAGGAATTTAACTAACACAATTGCTTCAAGACAGCATTTCTTAATTCTTTTGATAAACCAAACTCTTATTTATTGCCTTTTTTCATGGCATTTCTTCGATAATATAGTTTGCTTACAACATTCTGATAAATTTCAGTAGGAAAGAAGACTCAGATGTCATTCTGATAAACATTGCGTATTTTCATGCTGACAAAGTCTAATGTTGTACAGTGATAATGAATGGGTTTTCAAGCAAGTCATATTGCTAACAATTCATTACTATTTTTTCTGCCGTTCATCAATGTTACATGTGCGGAAAAGGATTTCACTTTTGGGATTTTTTCTCTTTTTTTTC
Source organism: Uloborus plumipes (assembly GCA_038373865.1). Classification (NCBI taxonomy): domain Eukaryota; kingdom Metazoa; phylum Arthropoda; class Arachnida; order Araneae; family Uloboridae; genus Uloborus; species Uloborus plumipes. Next base: position 163,472 of record JAXGGA010000736.1, on the reverse strand, counting down.
CCCTTTAATTTATTTAAAGCTAAAAAAAACTGCATGAACAATCTGAAATTGTCTCAATTGTTTACATAAAAATAGTTACCATTGTTGTTCATTTTTTTTTAGATTAAAAGATTTGAACTTCTTCCTCTGACGTTAATTTCAAAAATGCTCAAAAAATTATTTAAAAAAATTACCCATAAAGTGAACACTATGACGTCTCCTGATCTTTTGACTAGTTTGAAGCAAACCGGCCTATTATTTATGGTTTAACTAACTGATGTGCCCGGCATCGCACGGGTTTAAATGCAACATGCCAAATCCAAGAAAATAAATATATGACTTGCAACTAAGCCCAGTAGAATCATATTTCTCAAAGGATGTTCATATTTTTTGTGACCATGCGGTAGATTCACTGGGTGTGAAAGAGAAAGTGAAATCAAACTTAAATTTCATTTTATCCGTGTGGATTTTCCAAAAAATCAATTTCTATTTTCTAACTGTTGCGAAAATCAATTCTCTTTTTACTTAACCTGTTAGCGATTATTGGCATAGATTAATATAAAAATCCAAAGAAAGCAATAAATTTCACACTTGCTCCAGAGAAGCCTTGGTTCAAAATTTTCATTATGATCACTATTAATATTGTTGTTGCAAGGCAACAAATTTTTGCAACAATGGACTGAAAATTTAATCATTTAATGGGGGAAACTATATGAAATTTACTGCTTTTATAATATTTTTTTTTAAACTAAGTTTTTTAGAAATAAATTGCAGCTTATCCTGATTCCTGTTAATGTAGCTTCGTACGGTAAAAAAAATGGTTAAAATCGGTTCAGTAGTTTTTAAGATTACCCCGAATATACATACATACAAAAGTAATCATTTATGTATATAGATAAGAAGCAAAACAATTTAAATACAAATTTTGAAATATTAAATGAGGTGTCCTACAAATAAAATCCTTTCGAACAATAGTTAGAAAGGCAGAAATGTTAGAATATATTTCTGACATTTCCAAAACCCACTTTATTTCCTTTATTTTTAAATATTTGTTATTGAATTATTTAATTCATTTTAAATATTTTTCGCACCGTGTTTGCAATACATTAAACCAGTGGTTCTCAACGGGGGCGATACCGCCCCCCGGTGGGCGGTGGGAAGGTGTTGAGGGGCGGGGAACATATTTTGGGCGGCAGGGGTGCGGTGGACAGATTTTGGGCGGTAAGGGGGCGGTGGGTATATTTTCAAATGTGCTTGTGAGAACAAATACATTGTTCTGGGGCGGCAGGAAACAGTCATCTCTTCTATCCCCTAATTATAGCTAAAAAATTTATTTTCTGCTGATAACTCCCAAATCCTGATCTTTCTCCTAACGTCATGAACGATAGCCTAAAATTTGTCAATAGCACGAGCCACCTATCTTGACCGACTTTTTGTGTCGTTTGAGCTTCCCCCTAACAACATCAAAGGTAGGTAATAATCGCATTTTTCACGGTGCAATGTGAAAAAAAATTCAGGAGAAAACTCCCGAACCTTGATTATTCACTCTTCATCAATAAAAATAGCTTAAATTTTGCGTTTTTTATACTTGTATTTCGGAAAACGTTAGATGGAGCTCTGACTCCCTAGCATTACTAAACTTAGCCTTTAAATAACTTCAATTATGAAAAATCTTTACGAGAGACTTCTTTCTCCCTAGTTAATGTTACCAAAAATTGTCTAAAATTACGTCAATTTTATATGTTTCACAGGGAGCGGAATCTGAATTTAAGTGTCAACCACCACGAAGCATAAAACTAAAGAAACCGCATTTTTAAGACTTCGTTTTCAAAGCAAATTTCGGAGGGTATCCCCGATACTTTACCGTCGTCTTTACTCTGATATCGCCAAAGGTATACTTATAACTTTTGTTATCTTACTCTAACCTTCAAAGCAATAAATTAATCGAAAAGAATTTCTTTGAATTGAACTTATCTCTTGATTTTTAAATTCAACTTATACTAGTTCTTTTTAATTAAAACTTGGTTTATAGTCTTTAAATATGACAGCGGGCTATAGTTTCAAGTCCTTGTCCCTCCTGGGAAACATTAGGAGGAACGACTGTTAGCCTTTCCGTAGAAAATCCTATATCCGTAAGTAATAAATAGGGGATGAGTATTGCATAGTTGCAAGTAAATAAGAGCAAGACTGCTTGGGATCGGACTGTTCAGGAACAACTTGAACGCAATTTATTTTTCAAAATATATTGGTATTCAAACAAAATGTTGAAAAAACGGTGTATATTTTTATTTCAAAACGTGTTGTTCTTATTTACCTAAAAAATGGTTCACTCATTTAATGGACCCATTCTAGGCACTTAGTTTTTACTGACACAGCTTCTCAGAGGGGGGAGGAATGCCCGCTTTTTCTAAAAATAATCTTAAAGAAAAATTTAAAAAAAGCCATAAGTTTTTTACTTTATAGTCATTTTTCAACTATCTGTTTGGGCAAAATCATAGGGTTAAACCAGTCAAGAACACGATCCCCCCCCCCTCTTCCACTTTTACGTCCGTCCGTAAAGGGGGCGCTGAAAAATTTTCAACCCAACAGGGGGGCGGTGGCTGTAAAAAGGTTGAGAACCACTGCATTAAACTATCGTTCTTGAGCTGCCAAGATTGCTTGCACAAAATATTCTTGCGCAAATACTTTTTAAAAAAAAATAATCGCCGCACTTAAAATACATAAAATGTTTATGCATTTTAAAATTTCGTTACTCAAACGGCAAAAAAATTAAGTTGAAAAAAGACATTTTATTTCAGAGCTAATATTTAGAAAAGTGCCAATTTGAGTCCCAAGTGAGTTTTCACTCGTATTTCAATAACTACTTAAAAAAATAATTTTCTCCAGAAAGAAGATAAGTTTTGCTTTCATTTCATCTAATAACATCAGAAAAAAAATTCTTTTTTTCTTCAGAAAATGTTGTTTTTATACATCAAAAATCAGATCGGTAACGTGTCCCAAGTAACAAAGCTTAGCATTCAAACAGGTCATGCGCACTTTCTAACTTCCCAAAAAAACGCACTTGCACAAAAAACGATTCTATTTTTACCCCTTTGTAAATATTTTACTTCATTTTTGTTTTAATCGATTTCTGATTTTCTAGCTGATGCGAAATAAGCGTGTCCCAAGTTCCGCCGTCAGAGTGGTAACAATAACTTCCGATCTATGTTTAGGCTCCCAAAATCATTTCCTACACCTATACCACGTGATACTGAGTACCTGGTGGAAAGTTTTATCGAATCGTAATTAAAAATTTGCATTTCTGCATCTAAAATTGTAGGTAAGATTTTTTAAAGTGATTTTATAAAATGTGTGTCATTTGAGTCATCAGATCAGTAACACGCTCTAAAATGCGCAGTTTTTATTATTTTAAAAATTATTTTATATATAAGTATAGTCCTTTGTTACAAGTGAAAAAACCACGTGTTTGATTTTGGTTTAGTGCGATCGACTCGGAAATAAAAAAAAAACTTTGTCAGTTTGTCAGATCTGTAACAGTCAGAGCGGTAACATTGAAAAACAGCAAATATGTTACAGAACTAACTCACACGTTTCAGAATTATAAAAAGCAAAAATCATACTTTAGCCATATATATTGAATATTTTTGTTCTTAAAAAATGAAAAGCAATGAGTTTTAATACAATTGCTTCATTTGTGGTTCGTATGACTTAACAATAGAAGTTAGTAAAATAAGAAAAATTGACACTGCAGAAATTAAGTTAATTAATTATTATTATTTTAATTTATTTATTTTTTTTTTTTTTTTTTTTTTTTTTTTTTTTTTTTTTTTTGGTGCTTCAATTTCTCATAACTTCGCTAAATAACTAGATAATAACTAGCATGCTAAATTTGAATTTCCGATCAAGAAATTAAATTTCCAGCAGCTAATTAAAGAAAAGCAAGCAGCAGAGTTGTGTGTTGAAAAAGTTGAAGTTGTGTGTTGTTTTAAAACAAAACAAATGTTTTATTAGCTTGGATTTGGTAATCTCATAATTTATTTTCTCTAAAAACCTTATTGCTCATTTTTATTTCCAAGAAATGCTTTTTCATAATGAAATTTGATTTTTTTAGCTTAATATATATATTTTAATGTAATTATCTTAATTCTATGTTAAAAATGCAAGGAAATGATATCATATTTAGAGATGTTAACGAAGACTGAAAGCATAAACTCAAATATGTAGCTCATATTAACATCAGATCTGTAACATTCATCAGATCTGTAACGGCTTAAAAGTGAGTAATCTAAGGAGGAGGTAAATAACTTCCTTGACCTCCCCCCTTTTATTTTCTTGCATTTAGACCCAATTTAGACTTAAAATCCAATATTAGTTTTTTTCTGCAAAAAAATTTTTTTTCAGAAAACTCCAACTTCAAATTGGCACTTTTCTAAATATTGGCTCTTCAATAACTCCACAATTTCAAATTCTCTCGAAACTTCCGAGCATCTTAAGTGGATTGACCTTTTGCGTACAATAATCTGAATGCTATTTTCCGAAGCGTCTCCATTAAGTAGTGTATGCTTCCTCTTTTCCACATCTCTTGCAATTAAGTCCTCTTGTTCTGTGCCTCGGGGCAGTTTTTAGACTAAGTGCCATCTCATTATGATAGAAATCACTTCATCCAAAAGAAGTATAGCGACAGGATTATGAATACGTCCCACATCATTAATCTTAAAATGGTTAAGGTCATTCAGGATGTTTTTACGATTTTGTTGCGATTCATTTAAGCACATATATTTATGTCATTACTAAAATACGGGTTGTTCGAATCTGATGGGGATGATAAAGTGAAAAATTCAGACAAATGAGGGGGACTGGAAAACTTCTCCAGTATTTCCTCTAAATTAAAGTCTCCGTGTGTGTATTGTTATTTTTAGAACATCCTATATACAGGCCCGTCATTTAGGGGGGCAGGGGGGTCAATTGCCCCCCCCCCCCCGCTTTGAGAAATCACTGTATTTACATATAAGTGGGCGTAGTTTCTGATGTTTTCCGGAGAAATTGCATTGTGTTTGGACCCTTTGCCCCCTCCCCCCTGGAAAAACTTGAAATGATGCCCCTGATCCTATAGAACGATTTAGTCAGGGCGTCATTTCAAATTTTTCCACGGGAGGGGGGGCAAAGGGTTCAAACATAATGCAATTTCATCGAAAAACATCAAAAACTACGCCCACTCTATGTAAATACATTGATTTCTCAAAGCCAGGAGGGTGGGGAATTGACTCCCCCCCTAAATGACGGACCTGGATTTAGTACTACACTGCGATGCAAAAGTTTAGACAAAATGCAAATATATGAATAAAAAGAAAACTGTTGAGCGAAATACTTTAAAATTTCTCCTGCAGGTACGCAATATGGTCCCAAATACGTGTCTGGAGTTTTGAAAAATATAACCGAAATGAAAATCGTAAATTACGAAAGAAATTTTTTTTTCACTGCTGCAAAAGTTTAGACAAAAGTCAGATTTTATGCAAATATCCCTTGAAATGTGATTAGTGGAGGTAAGGCGGGACTTTATTATTCGAATGTAAAGTTCAGATATTGCTAAATGAATAATAAAAATCCCAAAAGCTCTGTAAAGCGCTTGTTAAGAAGATGAGAAAGTTTCGAAGCCGAATTTTGAAATTGACCCTACTTTATGAATTTTTTGTCTTTTAAATCGGCTCTAGTATGGTAGTACATTGTTTTTTACTTCGTGGAGAGCAAATTCAGACATGCGTATCGATCAAAAAATCCAAGAAAAATTATATTTCTTAAGGATGAAGGAATTGAAGAAACGGTTCGAACTGACGATTCGCCCCTTATTCCTACAAAACTTCAACCTGGGCCAAAAAAAGCAAATAACAGCATAAGTAGATGAGCAACTGAATCGGAATTCATAAAAAAAACAAAGAATTGTGCTTGAGCCTTTTCGGACAGAGTGTTCCAAATAAGTCAGATTTTAGTGGGAAAAGCTGCATATGTATCATCATGACAAAAAAAATGAATGTTACTTTCTCTGATGAAAATTATTAAAATTGGGATGGCCTAGATGGATTATAATTCTATTAGCGGGACTTGAGAAAAGATCCGGTGATCATATGCTGTGCTGCTTTTAACATTAAAATCTTGCTTATTTGGAACACTCTGTCCGAAAAGGCTCAAGCACAATTCTTTGTTTTTTTTTTATACATACCGATTCAGTTGTTCATCTACTTATGCTGTCACGTGCGGTTTTTGACCAAGGTTGAAGTTTTGTAGGATTAAGGAGGGAATCGTCAGTTCGAACCGTTTCTTTAATTCCTTCATCCTTAAGAAATATAATTTTTCTTGGATTTTTTGATCGATACGCATGTCTGAATTTGCTCTCCACGAAGTAAAAAACATTGCACTACCATACTAGAGCCGATTTAAAAGGCAAAAAATTAATAAAGTAGGGTTATTTTCAAATTTCGGCTTCGAAACTTTCTCATCTTCTTTACACGCGATTTACAGAGCTTTTGGGATTTTTATTATTCATTCAGCAATCTCTGAACTTTATATTCGAATAATAAAGTCCCGCCTTATCTCCATCAATCACATTTCAAGGGATATTTGCATAAAATCTGACTTTTGTCTAAACTTTTGCAGCAGTGAAAAAAAATGTCTTTCGTAATTTCCGATTTTCATTTCGGTTATATTTTTCAAAACTCCAGATACGTATTTGGGACCATATTGTGTACCTGCAGTAGAAATTTCAAAGCATTTCGCTGAATAATTTTCTTTTTATTCATATATTTGCATTTTGTCTAAACTTTTGCATCGCAGTGTATATCTTTTATATTATTCCTAGAATGATAAAAATTTGAAAAGATGGATAAAAATTTATACAAAATTATAACATTTAAAAACTCAGCAATCAACTGTGGAACAGAGTATAAAATTCGAAAAGAGAAAAACAAAAAGGTTCTAAACCTGGTTGTATCGTGAAATCTAATTTATCCAAAACAAAATCAATTTATGAAGCAGTAAGAAACCGCCCCCCTAAGCCAAGGTAGAAACATGCAATACACCACCAGCTCGTTTATTTCATCCATGGACTGCAGTTTCGTGCTAATTATGCACTCATCAGCATGGAATAGGAATTAAACTACCTGGAAGCAGAAACCCTCCCAAGTAGCATCAACTCATCGGATTTTGCTCAGCCAATCAACAAACTCCTCGTAAACTGATCCTGTAACGCACGATGACATCGTTCCGATCAGTATCCGAGCACGGTTTTCGATGAGCTACTTTTCATCGGAAAGCAATATCCTTCCAATCAACTTTCCCGATGAAAATAAGCCGAGCTATATTCCATCGGAAAACGATATCCTTCCGATCAAGTTTCCCGATGAAATTCCTCGGCACGAGACTGTTCTGCTCGTAAATTGCTCCAAATTTCATCGTATTCTCATCGGATTTTGCTGCTCGGATTCTGCTTGGCCGATGAGACATATTGGATCATCGGCCGATGAAAATTTCATCGGATTTCGATGAATGGCCAATCATAGGCCGATGAGGTGATGCTGCTAGGGCCTATTATAGAGCAAAGAGAGTCAGCAAAAACTGGCAGCTTATGAGTGCATAATAAGCACGAAACTGCAGTCCATGGATGGAATAAACAAGCTGGCGGTGTATTGCATGTGTTGCAAAATCAATTTAGTTTTATATTCGTTTCATATTAATGGACAGCCAAAGAGAGATTTCAGCCTATCCCAAAAATAAGTTTAAATTTAAGGCGCCTTTACGGAGTGGGCTATTTTCAAGGACTTGGTGTCGAAATCAGTCGTTCTTTATTATTTTCCGGATAAGAGGAATATAGCTGGACATAAATTTTCTACGAAGGAGTCAGATGTCGAGAGTTCAGATCATAGCTTTTTCCCTTGAGAAGGCAAATCGCATGGGCCAAAGCAAATCAAGAACAAAATAAATGCTCCGTCGGGGGAAAAAATCCACTTTATCTCAAACAGATCGCTGATTTTTCTTTTTCTTTTTTTTCTTTTTGGCTATCATTTACTTTTTGTCAACAAGTATGCTTTTATTATCGATTTTTCTTTCCGTGGGTGCCATTTTCCCTCTTTTCTTCTTTTTCTTCTTGTCTTCGAATTGAGGAAAAAAGGGAAAATTGGTACTAGGCACTATTTTACCGAGAGAAACCTTTTTAAGCAAAATATTTTACCATAACACATTCTAAAAACTAAGATATAATATTTAATTAAATGTTCATCAAAAGTGTATTTTTAATTAAATTAACCAACGCAAAGAAAACACAAAAATAAGTGCACAAAACCCATGAACAGCAAAAATGATCGGTATGGAGCATGAAACTAATATTTAACTTTAAGAAAAGTGACAAAAATAATGTACTTTATTCTATTCCTTTTTTTTTCAAACCAAGCTTCCAGAAATAGTCTTTAGATTTAAAAATATACAAACAATTACACAGTTCAGTCACATTAATGTGACCACCACGTTTGACGTCGACGTTAAATAACCAATCACAAAAGGCACTTGGTAGCACAATGCGTTTGAGGGTATATAAGGGGTGTGTAAGAGTTTTGGAAAACATTTCTATCGTTGGCGTAATGCAAAAATTAAGCGATTTATCCAACGTGCAAAAGGGCTAGATAATTTGCTTTCGAGCCAAGGGTGGAAGCATTTCTAAAATGGCTGAGTTTTTAAGCTGTTCGCTTGCCGGCGTGGTAAAAGTATACCGTGCATATCAAAATGGGACTGTTAAAAATGAGCGACGTGGCAAATGTGGTGCACCAGGAACCGTAGATGACAGAGGTGAATGACGGCTGCGGAGATGCGTTCGGGTTAATAGACGGGCTACCGTTGAGCAACTGACACCCCCAGATGAACCAAGAGGCTACCAACATCGACTCCCATACAACTTTTTAGTGAAAGTTGCTGATTCTATGCTCCTGAAGCAGAAGCCTGGTTCATGCACCTATGCTGACTACGGTTCATCGACGACGAACTTTGGAATTTGCATGCCAGTACCTCAGCTTGACGTCCATTAAGTGGCGGCAGGTAGCATTTACTGATGAATCACGTTTATGCTCCATCGGACAGACGGATATTGTCTTAGAAGGCGTGAAACCTCTGGAATCAGAGACATTGCAACCATTGCCAGAACAATCCAAGCTGGAGGCAGGAGCACTATGGTCTGGGAAATGTTTTCCTGGGGTTTCCAGGAAACATCCCAGTAAAAACCCCTTTAGGTACCTAATTGACTCTCTTCCTGAACGTCTTGCAGCAATCCGTACTGAGAAAGGTGGTTATTCTGGCTTTTGACAGGAGGTCACATTAATGTGACTGAACTGTGTATATATATTTTTTAAAAAGATAAAGACTACTATTAATTTTTATTGTTTTTGGCAACAACTAAAAGCTAAATCGACAGATATTAGGACAGAAAAAGTAACTTGAGAAACAATCATTATATATAAAAGCGAATTAGAAGGGTCGAAGTATTTCACAAACTTTAAAAAACATAGACAAATCAGTTAAGGGAAATCACAAATGGATTTATGTTCTATGTCGTAAAACGTCCGTCCTTTTGCTCCATCTGTTTCTGTCATGTTCCATAATGTCCTAAAAAGTACTGGTAAGAACGTACTTTCCATTGTAGCATAGTATTGAATCATTCGCTGTTATATCGCGCCTGGATCACCACTGTGTTTGTATGTTTTGATAAATGCAATAACTTTTATAAAAAATGAAATATTTATTGCATATTTACCCAAACAAAATTGAAAGAAGTATTTTCCACTGCGTTGTCACTAAACGTAAACGAAATTCTTGTTTTGCACATAAGAGCTTCGACTCGAAGCTAGTGCTTCCATTCAAGAAAAGAAAAGTTTCTCAGTCCGCACTTAGTTGACCTAACTATCCAAGTTAATTTATAAAGTAGAAACACCACAGCTGAATAAGCTTAAATAAACAAAATTTAAACAGGTTCAACGTTAACAAAGGAAAAAATTTACAACCTAAATTAAAAACCGCCTTATATGAAACTACACAGTAAAAAAATAAATGTTGTTTTTACTGTATGATGCAGCTAATTTTATAGTAATAAACTGTAAAAATTTACAATTTTACAGTAATATACTGTAAAATCGATAAACTTTACAGTATAAACTGTAAAATTGTTACTTTTACAGTTTATTACCGTACATTTTACAGTTTTAAACTGGAACCTCTGCTGTCAGTATTATACTGTTGTTTTTTCAGTATAATACAACTAAATTTTAAGGCAATGAACTGAGTTATGGTTCATCAATGAATCATGCGTTTGGGTTTCTGGACTACGGTGTTTATTATTTATACTATATACAAAACAGTTTTCTCGTTTCAAAGATGTACAGTTCACCAATGCACCAGATCAGCACTATAATGAACACAAGTTCACAGTTCACGTTATATGCTTTCGTGAATCGTCAGTTTTTACGCACTCGGGCTCAAACCTCCCGGTGCCGCTGTATCGTTCATTTTCGAGACCAAGTCCCCGAATTTTCATCCACAGCTCGGAGATCCCTCCTCAGCCTCGCTTCACTCGATGCTGCACAAATTGGGTCTCTCCCCTCCTCTCGGGTGTGGGTCGTATTTATGGGGGTGCCTTGACCTTCGGTCAACGGGCGCGCTAGAGGACGCACGTACGCAGATTTTGCCATCACGTACACCATCGTTCGCTCACGTACGCCCTCCTTGGGTCACGTAGCCCGTCAACCTAGGCCTAACCTGACACCCCCCACCCAAAACTGGCTACTGGGCGACCAGCTCTGTAGACAGTCCAGAGGAGTCACTAGGGTAGCCCCCACATCTATCTCTTTCTGAGAGCTTCCCTTGGATGTCACCATCGTCATTACCTTCTTGCACCGCCAATCTAGATAATGCATCGGCATTTTGATGCAGTTTACCCTTTCTGTGTGTAATCTTTAGTTTGAATCTTTGCAGCGCGAGAGCCCATCTCTGTAATTTCGGACTAGGAGATGCATTCTGGGTAATAAACGTCAGCGGATTATGATCCGTTATCAGTTCCACCTCAGTCCCAAATGTCCACACTTCAAATTTCTTTAATGCCCACACTGCCGCATAGGCTTCCCTCTCGGCCACTGCCCAGCGCCTCTGCGCCTGATTGAATTTTACGCTAGCAAACGCAATCGGGTGCACCTTCTCATTCTTCCTCTGGGCGAGACACGCGCCTGCTCCTACATCGCTCGCATCCGCATATACTACGAACGGACGCCCCACCTCTGGCGTGTACAGAGCTACCGCTTCGCATAACAGCTCCTTCAACTTTTGAAACGCTCTCTCCTCTACCTCCGTCCATGGTATGTTAATGGGAACCCTACGTTTCGTCAATTCGGTTAGCGGTAACGCAACTTCCGCGAAATTGGGAACGTAATCCCTATAATAGTTGAACAGGCCTAGCGCACTTTTTAACTCCTTCTTCGTGGTCGGGGACTTTAATTTCGCTACTGCTTTTACCTTTTCCGCGTCAGGTTCATGCCTCCCTGAACCTATTTCATGCCCCAAATATTTCACCGATCTAAGCGCAAATTTACACTTTTTTAAATTTACAGTTAAACGCTTATCCTTTAAAGTAGCTAGTACCGCGTCTATATGAGCAAAATGCTCTTCTATCGTCCCTTTCGTAAAAATCGCTATGTCATCTATGTATGCCCTCGCATATGACTTATGGGGTTCCAGGGTTTCATTTAAAACTTTTTGAAAAGTCCCTGAACTACCTACTAGGCCAAAAGGCATGACTAGCCAATCATATACCCCTCTATGTGTCATAAATGCGGTAAGGGGAATTGCTTTCTCATCTAGAGGTATCATCCAATACCCCTTCAGCAAATCCAGTGTAGTTATATAACTCGCCTCCGCCACCTTATAAATTAACTCTTTCGCATTTTCCATTGGAAAAACCGGCGCTTCAGTGATGGAGTTTAAAGCCCTATAATCTACGCATAGCCTAATTTCCCCGTTGCGTTTCGCAACGCATACTATTGGATGTGCTTCTGCACTTTTACTAGGCCGTATTAATCCTTCTTCCAACAAATCCTGTATTTGCTTATCCACCGCGTCCTTCAGCGCTTCAGGAACTCTATATCTGTGAATCTTCCCTAATTTCTCCCCTTCCTTTAGTTTTATTTCGTGGCTACCTACCTGCGCTGTTTGCAGCTTGTTTTTGAACAATTCTTTATGCTTGAACAGAATTTTCTCTATTCTTATTTTCTCCTCCTTACTTAATCCTGAACAGCTGTTTTCAATAATGCCCCCTATTTCTCCTATCTCTCTACAGTCAGCTTTCGTGGGTACGCAGCTGATTTCCCCCATTTCTCTATCTTCCTCAAAAATTACTCCCACTGTATCTACTCTTTGCTTGAAAGATCTAAGTTTATTTACATGTATATGCTTCTTTGCTCCATCTTCCAATTCCACTATATAGCTATGGGGTGGTATTTTCCCCACAATTTCCCCAGGACCTGTCCATTTAGCTAGCATTTTACTCGTGCTGTCAGGAATTAATACTATTACCTTGTCCCCCTTCTCAAATTCTCTTATTTTAGATCTTTTATTGTAATACTTAGCCATACTATTCTGATTCTGCTCTGCTGTCAGTCGCGCTGCTTTTGCTGCTTCCTCCAAATTTCTCTTTAACTCCAAAAGATAATCTACCGCACTCTTATTCTTTAAATTTGGAACCCATTCTTCCCCCGTAAAGCTTCGCTTTAAAATTGACAGCGGACCCGTCGGGTCCCTCCCATACAGTAATTTAAACGGCGCTACCCCCGTCGTAGCATTAGGAACTTCCCTATAAGCCCATAATAAGAATGGCACTTGCTTATCCCAATTTTTTGGATCTGTTATCATTACGTGATATAACATGTTTCTCAGCACCCCGTTCCATCTCTCCACTAACCCATTTGACTCTTTATGCCCTGGTGTCGAAAACCTTGGTGCTGCTCCCAAAATCTTTGTAAATTCTTCCGTGAGTTCTGCCGTGAAGTTTGTTCCCCTATCAGTGCAAATTGTTTCCGGGATCCCAGTTCTAGAGAAAATTGTCAATAAAGCTCCACACATTTCTTTAGCCGTAAGTCCCTTTAGCGGCACACACTCTGGCCACCTCGTATGTTGATCTACTAGTGTTAGTGCATACTTGTGCCCTCTACCCGACTTAATATCTAGAGGCCCTAACACATCACAGTTTACTACCTGAAATGGTAATTCCGGTCTCACAATCGGTGTAATTGGGATCCTATCAGCTGTCCTGATCTTCCCTCTCATCTGACAATCCCTACAACTATTTGTAAACTCTCTAATATCCTTGTTCATCGTTGGCCAAAAGAAGGAATATTTAATTCGTTCCGCAGTTTTCCGAAAACCTAAATGCCCTCCGAATAGCGATTCGTGTGCTATTTTCATAACATTTTTTCTTTTATCTAGCGGTAAGACTAGTTGCTCAACCTTACTCCCTCCTACGCTACCCTTATTATATAAAACTCCATCTACCAACGTGCAATTGCCCTTTCCCTTTCTAATTTCTTCCCAAATCACTTTCAACGTAGGACAATGCCGTTGTTGCACTTTTAATTTCTGTTTTTCTGACTGTGCTTCAATATCGGACTCCGTAGTGGTTTCGCTTTCCTTTTCTCCCCCGTCAGCATCAACAGTGCAGACCCCTATCTGTTCCCTTTCTTCTGCCTCCCCCCTCACCTCATCGCTTTCTCCCGCGAACGGACAAAGGCGCTCTGCCTGCCTTACTAGAGTTTCGTAATCTCCGGGGGTTAGCAACAAATTGCCGTTTAACTTCGGGGTACTGGCTACCGTGATGTACACTTCTGGTTTTAGTTTCTTACTATATTCATTATCTAAGCTTACTGGAATATTTATTAAGTCAGCCTCAATATGTTTCCCAAAGGCAGGTTGCAACAAAATTTTCCCATTAGGGTTTGCATCCCTTTCTTCCAATAATCTTTCATTAACCACCGTAATTTGTGCGCCACTGTCAATAATTCCTTCTATTTGCTTATTTCTATAATTAACTTTAATTTTTATTAGATCTGACGCTACCTTTGAATTACCTTTCCCTCTATTTTCCATCAAGTCCTTGCTTACCCTAGCTATAACCTTATTATCGTCATTTTTCCTATTTAACGATTGCTGCCCTTTACTATAGTTTTCTTCAACTATTTTAACTTCTTGTGCTTTTATCCTCTCTCTATTTTCTTGACAAAATTTCGCTATGTGCCCTTCAAGTTTACATTTGTAGCATGTTTTTACTGGGTTATTCTTTCTTTCCCATTTCTCAATCGCTTTCTCTTTCGTTTCGGTATACCCTTTATTTTTATTCAAGTAAGTACTTTCCCCAGCCTTCTCATGTATCTCCGCTAAGTACGCTGCCTCACTTACTTTGAACACGTCCTCTTTCTCCTGTAGCCCAATATATTTTTTGGTCTCCCAAGGCATTTCCGCCTTTAATCTATCCAAAACTACTATATTGTTGATTTCTTCGCTTGTTTCCGCGTTTTTGCTTTTCAGGTAAAAAGCCCACAGTGAATTTAATCTATTCCCAAACTGCGTCCAAGATTCATTTATCCTCTTTTTCGCGTTATCAAATCGCTTTCTATATTCATCTGGAGTTAATCTATTGTGCTTTAGTATCTCCTCTTTTATTTTTATATACTTGTCAAGTTCCTCAGCCTTTAAATTCACAAATAATGGCCTCACCAAATGCCCAAGTAACGGTACGACTAGCCGCCCCTGTAACTCTTCCGGCACATTTTGCGATGCAAAAACCCCTTCTATCGTTTCGAAAAACAAAGGCAAATCTCCTACGTCCGAAGGTACAGGTGGGATCAAAGATTTCAGTACTCTATGGTACCGCTCTAAATTGTCCTCCGACGAGCTCCCCGTTTCCCTCTCTCTATGTTGGTGATTATTTCCTGTTTCTAGTTCTAGCTTTCTAATCTCTAATTCTTTTTCCTTCAAAGCTATTTCTTTCTCCCTTAACTCAATCTTCCTTAATCTTAATTGGATTTCACTATCCCTTTCCCCGTCTACTGGCATCTTGGTAACTTTTCCCTGACTCCTCAATACAGGTGACATGCAAGGAACCCCAAAAGAAGACAGATAAAATTTGGGGACTTACCCTACACCATACGCTAGACTGGAACACACCCTGGGACGGGTCCTCCACTCGCTTGCACTGCTCTCGGCGATTCTCTCGTCAGCGCCTTTTCCTTCTCCGCTGTTATCACTCGCACAGCTGGGTCGAGTCGGGGGTCCTCCTGTGTCAGGTTTGCCGTGCTAACACCTATTCTGCAGCTTCCAATACATTTTTCATTTCTGCAGTTCACTTAAGGCATCCAGCACCACCGTTTTCCCAAACGCAATCCTGCCTATTGCGCCAGTTATGGTTCATCAATGAATAATGCGTTTGGGTTTCTGGACTAGTGTTTATTATTTATACTATATACAAAACAGTTTTCTCGTTTCAAAGATGTACAGTTCACCAATGCACCAGATCAGCACTATAATGAACACAAGTTCACAGTTCACGTTATATGCTTTCGTGAATCGTCAGTTTTTACGCACTCGGGCTCAAACCTCCCGGTGCCGCTGTATCGTTCATTTTCGAGACCAAGTCCCCGAATTTTCATCCACAGCTCGGAGATCCCTCCTCAGCCTCGCTTCACTCGATGCTGCACAAATTGGGTCTCTCCCCTCCTCTCGGGTGTGGGTCGTATTTATGGGGGTGCCTTGACCTTCGGTCAACGGGTGCGCTAGAGGACGCACGTACGCAGATTTTGCCATCACGTACACCATCGTTCGCTCACGTACGCCCTCCTTGGGTCACGTAGCCCGTCAACCTAGGCCTAACCTGACAAACTGTAAAATTGCTTACTTTACAATAAGAAACTGTAAAATCTCTAGTTTTACAGTTTATTACTGTGCATTTTACAGTTTTAAATTGGAACCTCAGCTGCCAGAACTATACTGTAAAAACAACAGTTAATTTTTCGCATTGTAGTCACACTATCGAAAATATAGAACCTATCTTTTGGAATTGTAATAAAACAAATTGCAAGAAAAAGAAATTTTTAAAATCTTAACAGAAATGGTTTTAAACTTCGTTCTAAGGAACTTTTTAACCATTAACTACTCAAGAACCCAAAATTTGGGGAAATTATCCTGGCGATGTTCTGATCACCCGTACATGTCTGAAAGTTGTTACGCATCGAGTTCGGCGTTTTGTGCTGTTTGTTGTTTTAAGTTGGGTTCTTTTGGTATTGCTGATGATTTTGGATTTCGGTACTTTTATGTTGTTGAAAATCATTCGCATCGTTTTTTAGAAGCACAAATTTTCTCTAGAAAAATTCTACAATCGGTAACTGTACTTACTTTGGACTTCGACATAATGTAAGAGAGACGAAGAGCACTGAGAAAGTTTCCAACAGATGAACCCTTGAAGACGAACTGGTTGTTGAGATAATTTCTTTCTTCATTCCATAGTTTTCATTTAGTTTTTATACTTTTAGCAACGAGAAAAAAAGGGAATCACAGGCAGTTTAGTTTTTACCAAAAAAGGAGAAAGATAAGAGATTTTAATTTTAAAATCATTTATTTGGATGAATTCCTTTTTTGTGTTAATGTTTAATTTTATTCTATTTATTTATTTATTTAATCGCACAAGCCTTAAACAAAATTTAGTACAAAAGCTAACACATAAACTCTACGTATGCATATTAACTGCCTTTTTATTGTAAAAATGACTCTCTACTTGTTTGTATGTTTATTTTGTACCTATTCAGAGTTGAAATTGTATGTTAAGAAAAATATTTATTTTTTTTAATTCTGTTCACCTCAGTTTGTTTTTTCGTAAACCTGTACACACACACTCGCCTGTTCTCTTCTATATTACTTTACAGGAATAAACGCTATTTCGCTACTTGATGATTTGAAGCATCATTTCGCCTTGATATTTAATTTCGCGAGAGGGAAAAAATTGTAATCAAGGTAAAGCATGCGTTTAATGCGTTAAAACCCGCGTAAATGCGTTTTCAAAATTAATTTCAATTTTTTAACTGTAAAATTTGGTAACAATGTAAATATTCATTTGATAATCCAAACACTTAACAGAAGTTACAAATTTTATTTCCACAAAACATTTAAGACAATCCAAAATCGCAATGAATCCTTCAACGTTGTATTACTTAGTACTCAAAAAACAAGAAAGAATACACTAAACTAGTGATCCAAACAAAGAATTTATTAAATGCGACAAGAAGCAAATGCACCCAGTACCAAGTTAAAATTCACTTAATTAAGTAAAAAGCAGTCGTTAAAGTTAAGTGGTATTATTTCATGCCATTAAAAAGACACAAATATCTTAAACCATCCTAATGCCCCCAAATACTACTTGTTATTCACGAAAAAAAACATAATTTCTCTTTCTTAGAACAAGATTAACGAATTGTTAACAGTTAAAAATATTAAACAGCGCGGCGAAGAAAATTCAAACATTTGCGAAGAATTTCAACTGCACTTGTATTTTTTAATGAGGACTTACATATTTCTCTGCTAATCAATGCCGTTCGCTTAATTGGGGTGATTTCTATCTTAATGCTAAGGTACTTAAAGTGAAAGCTGCTCAAAGGGACGGTGAACAAGAAGGAACTTAATTAAAGGAAATAGGAAAGGGATGAAATATGGCAACTAAGCAGTCTTTGCAGTGTGTGGTGAAGAAGCTATCAGGAAACGAAAGTTAAACTAATGTCTTGGCGAAAGATCAATCCTCAATTATGAAGACGAGAAAGAAAGAAAATAGCAATTACGACAAAATATTTTCTAAAGTATTTATTTCTTTTGTGATTTGTTCTTTATGGAAGAAAAAACTGACATGTTTCAGAAAAGATGAATAGAGTTTACTCTTGTATTTGTATTTTTAAAAAACAAAATTAACGTTTTCATTTTTATCATAAACACAAGATTATACCCGTATTTTAATATTATGTTTCAAAAGAGCGTTTTATTATTTTCTTTATTATCACTTTGAAAAAGTGGTAGTTGTGAAACTTTTTCAGTCAATAAAAGATCTTTGTCAATCGGAATGTCATTCTGTTACTCAAGACGCAAAAATATTTGGAAGAATTGTTATACTTCAATCAAAATAGTTCTGTATAAAACCAATCTGCCATTTATGCTAATTTTTGGCCTTTTCTTTACTGCAATTATTCATTTGAAAATTTTGAGTTCAATCTTTCTCATGGCAAAAATGTTAATATTGGAACATTAAAAAGAGAGAAAAAAAAGTTTTCGCGTGCAAAAAGAAAAACGAATATACAGAAATAATCATGATTTAATGTAAGAAAAATCTTTATAATAAATAAATTTCAAATATTTTTTCGGTAACACGTCAAAAATGTACACGACTGTACCCAAATGCGGAAATGAAAACTATTTATTCAGAATAGTATGCCATAATCGGAACAAAAAAGGGTGGAGGGAATTTCTAATTGCAATAAATAAAATAGTCCTAACTCCAAGATTATTTAAAATTGAAGTGAACTCGTTGCAACATCTTAGACTATAAAGAGATCGAAGATCGAATGATTTCTTGGGAAATTCAACAGAAACAGACGAAACAGTTTTTCACAAAACAGCTACAAAGACTACAAATATGTTAAAATCTTGTTTTATTTTACAATCTTAATGAAAAACAGGGTCTTCACAACCATATAATGCAGTTAAATTTTGAAGACTTTTCAGAAAAATATTGAAATTATAGTATTTTACCAGTAACAGACATCTCGTAAAATACGTCCGTTACGGAGTCAAAGAACCATCACATAAATATTGTTTCTGAATATAATAAAAGTATAACTGTGTTCTATCGAAATAGTATATATATTCTTCAAAATGCATGCAACGAAACAAGGGCCTAACATATTTGGAGTATCTGCAGGCGGATTTGTGCAGCAATCGGTGCTTTTTTTTTTTTTTTTTCAAAATGATAATGACCTCTTCTTTTTGTCTTTATCGTACTCAAGCATTTTAATTACTTCCTTATTTCATACTCAAACCTATGACCTATGTAATATTTTTAATATGCATAACTGTAAGAAATTTGCAGACAGATATTGGATCTTCTAATGTTAAGACTTAAACAGGTTCTTTACATGTTGAATATCCTCTATCCTCAGATATTCACGCTCGATTTAACACTCCTAACTGCATTGTGTATTTACTCGTTACTATTGTGTTATATTGTTACTATTGTATTTACCCTTACATTATTTGAGGCAAACATTTTTCTTTGCAGACCTACTGTAATCTCTCAATAGCGCTTCCATTTTTTCACGTGACACCATTATGACACGAATGTCAATAGCACGGATAATTTTGACCACTAGCTTCCACCAGATGGAGGCACCTGGGCTCTCTTTGATGTGAAACTTCACTACGAATTTAATTTTGCCGAAGGCATTCAAAGCAAATGAATACCCAAGATATCCTTTACATGCCACGTAATCACACGATAAGGGCGCTGACGATTCTCTGCATCTCAAAAATCCACCGACAGGCCACCGCGGGTCAAAACCCGGATCTAAAGCCTTACCATCACGCCATCCGACCGGCACATTTAAATTGTTGTTTAGATTTTTAGAAGTTGATCTGTATTAAAAGCTCGATGAAACAATTGTCGCCTGTATTCAAAACGGCTCATTGTCAACTCGCAAAAGACTGCTTTGATTATTTATTTCATTTCTATGCAGCACAAAGACTGACTCCAGAATTGTTTTAGCTTGAGAGAACTTAATTGCACGAGATGAATTTCATTTGTTCTGGATCGTGAGCAACATGATCTTAGAAATTTTCTGCAACTCCTTTCATCTGTTTAACAAGGTAAGACACGAATGCGGAGCACACACATAATTTCTTTCACTGTCGCCAGTTAAAGTTAAACCAGATTCTGAAATTAAGATTTACTCGGAAGACGGGTTCCGACATTAATTAGTCAGACCTTTTCAAACAAATGCGCGAACAATGGTGTTAAAACTTTCTTAAGTATTTCAGGCAAGTGAGTTGCATTCTGTGGCACTTCGCAACATCTTTTAATTCTACAGGCGTGCAAATATATAAAAAGTTGTGGTAAAACTAAGCTAGCTTATTTTACTCGTTTCGCCAGTCTCAAAATCTAAAACTAAAGTTATGCATTCAATATTCAATAAAAATCATGCATCAATAACTTTTTTTAAAAAACCCGAACATTTTATGGAGAGATGTGCAAAGAAAAAGGGTACTGATGAAAAATAAAGTTACACTGCAAGTTATATGAAGGCTTGATAGATGAAAGTGTTATGTGAAAAAACAGAAATCGCGAGTAATTAAAGTTCAAAGTTTTATTGATGCAGTTGTTGCAGTTTTTGAGTATTCTAGTTTTGTCGTTAGCGTGCGTGTGAAATTTGTCTAATTAAATCTGCTTTTTGATGTACCAAGTTTTATTTGCTTACCTGTAACCATTGCTTAATATTGCCAGAGTGTTCATTTTTTAAAAGGTAACGTAGCCCCTTCATCCTCCAAGCCCTTCATATACATTAGGGGTGTGCCGTATACTCGTATTCGTATCCACGGATATCCGTCGGAAAATAAAGTTGTGTGTCCGTATCAGTTTTGCATGTGACGGATCTTTTACTCGACCTAGAAATCTTTTCTTTTTTTAACTTACGAAGCAGAAAAAGATACTGCCTCTACATTTTTGGTGGCTAGGAAAATTATCTCGACACAGTTTTCTAAATATACAATAACTTTCGCTTGAAAAACGTTTAAAAGATAAATGTAGCTGTTATTAAATAAAGTTTCTGTGAAAAAAAGTTTTAATTTGCACCAATTAAGGAAACTATAAAATTATCTACGTAAAACGTATTTTTTAATGTAAGTTCATTACTATTGTGAAATTATGTTGAATGCAATGAAATATTAGGTTACATAATGTGAAGGAAAAATAAGAAATGAAACTAGAGGTCATGATTAATAAGAACATACATTAAATCCATAAATTATAAAACAATAAGCAAATCCAGCCACTACTTGGACATTTAAAGATTTTTTTTTCTCAAATTAAAAACAAATTGTCGATTGTGATGAGTGAGATGTAGCAAGAAACCAAACAATTCAAGCAAAAAAATAATAAAAATATTTGTTACAAATATTCACCATCAGGACTTGGGAAATGTTGTTTTATTTCTGTTCTTAGACTTTTTTAAATTCCGTTCCTTTTTTTTTTTCCTTCTGATATTTGATACCAAAAAAATAGCTTCAAAGAAGTTCGTTAACTCGTGCATTCCCTCCCCAAGAAAAACTTTCATAACTTTGTTCAAGATAATGCAACTCCTTACCTATTCACAAATTCAAGGTTCTGGAAAAATAAAAACTGTCGCATGAAATCTTCCAAAACTTTTATGAAAGAGTAGAATGTACTTTTTTTTATATAACTATATACCAAGAGAAGTTGGGGAAAATCGAACGCCGAGTTAAAAAGAAAGTTCCGAACCATTTTTGTGTCAGTCATTTCGACATTGATCGAAAAATTAGGTAGGAAAAAATGATTAACTGTCTGCTTTTTATGGGAAAAGAAGAGAGTTTGGCATAATCATACCTCCCGTTTCACTTTCCAAATCGGAAATATTTAAATGAGCTGTAGGTTTGAATATTTTCAATATGAAACACGCACTGGATAAACAAACTATACGTAAAGTAGTTTGAAGGAGGATTATCTTTATTTGTATTTATATGGGGGTGGCATAAGGGGCTATCCATAAATGACAGACAATTTTTCAGCATTTTTGACCCTCCTCCATCTCCCATTGGCACAGAATGTCCCACATCACCACACACATTCTCCCGTTATCATGTGTCACACTATTTTCCGTATACAATCCCTTTAATAAAATGCCTGATGTCACTCTTCTTGTTACATCCTCCCTCCCCTTGTTACAAACCCTCAGAATTTCACAAAGCCTCGTCTTTTCTCCAAGCTAGCATCATTTGTGTTAAACAAAAGAAAACAATAGATTATAAGCATCGCCTAACTCGTACTTCCATGGTTAACTGGTTTAGATAGATTATATTACCAACTATAAATATCCAGATGATATTCAGCCAATCTTGAATACTCTCTGCTTGATAAGTATCCAACTTGCGATTGAGGAAAATTTGATGTTCTTCCTAATTAGTTACCGCACGTAGAAACAAGTAAAATGTCTTCCTTATTTTCTGCCCAATGCGGATTTAACAGTAAATCGGAATAGCTCCGGTACTTTGTCCTATACTTCGTTCATGAGAAAGATAGACTTGATGTAAACAAATAACTGCACTTTTTGGCATCATTAATGTATTTTACTTCAACAAGACGAAGTAGGTGTCCAGCAGACGATAAACGCGAATAACTTTTTTTTTCCCCGAAGAAAATCCCCAAAAGTAGCAGAGCAGGAAATCTTCGGGCAACTTGTTTGTTTACTTTCGGCTCATATTTTTCATGGACCCATCATTGAGTGTTGATTGATTTCGAATAGTACATTTAACAATTACAGGTTCTCTCGTTTCGATACATATTTAGCACCAGATGAAGAGATTTTATAGATCAAATCCAATGCTAAAAACGTTTAAATCCTGTAACGAAAATGTAGAGTATAGTTTCTGCAGCAAAAAATTTAATCTTTATAAAAATTGCTTAGGTTCATAGAAATGCTGACAGTGTTCAAAAATTATAAGAAAATCTGAAGCAGGTGTGCTTAGAAATACTTCGAAAACGCTATCCAGCCCAAATAATTAAAAAGTCACCTTTTCCGTCTCTTTTTTTTAGCATTCTTTTGGCATAAAGGAAAGGCTCTGCAAGAACCGGCTAAAGAAATACAGATGGTATTGCTACCTATGTTTATATTAACTTCAAATCTAAGCCCAGAGTAGGCGAGTCGCCTCAGAATAACATATTTTGATATCACGAAGATGTTGTCGATCTAGAAACAGTCTTGTGCAGAATATGGATGATATGCATTGTTTGTTTTTCGTTTTGGGGTACAAAATAAATAAATGAATTTAACAGAAACAAACACTACGTTTTTTCCCCCATATAGACAAAGTGTTTGATTATTTTAATATGCTTCAAAAGGTGCTAGGAAACTGAGGATGCTAGCGGCATTAATTGAGTTGCGTAAATAAACAATTGGAGGAAAGTCAATGGCAACGTTGATAATGCGCATTTAAATTTCGCGAAAGCTGCGTTATAAAACTCAGTACTCTAACTCGGGGCAATAAGCAGTTTTTAGCCTACTTTCCCTTTAAACTTAAATAAAATTGGAAAAAGCATAAAAAGTGGCTTAATGCATCTTTTAAATATCGCTAAGAAGTCCAAAAAGAAAAAGAAAAACTAAATAAATATCGAAAAATTAAAAAAAATGAGAAATAGGGTTTAGAGGTATGGAAAATATGTGTACGTCGGTCTATATATTCCCCTTAATAACTTTTGAATGAGCAGTCTAATTTCGACAAACTTTCTTTTTGTGCAAAAGGTTCGGCGAGGACACCTCATTCCCTTATTTGACTTTTTTGATCTAAACATTTTTTTCGTTCTACTTTGAACAGTTCAAACAACCTGTCCCACCATAATAACTTTCAAATAAGTAGTCCGACTTGAGCAAACTTTTTTTGTTTGAAAGATCTCGGCAAGGATTTCTCGTTTCCATATTTGACTCTTGGATTCAAACTATATTTCGTTCAATTTTGAACAGCTTAAAAACCAGTCCTCCCTAATATCATTGAGTGAAGAGTCTGATTCAAACAAATATTTTTTGTTAAGAGAGGAATATTTTGTTTAAATAAATCAGAAGTAAATGAATCGGTGAATGCAGAAAAAACGTCAGTCAAGAATTTCAAATTTTTCAGGAGAGAGAAAAAACGTCATAGCTCCTCCAAATTCTCAAATAATTGAACAATTCTTTTTTTCCTGCATCATAACATGCATGTATATTGCTATCATGCAAAAAACTACATAGATTCAACCTAAATAGGGCTCAGGAAAATTTAAAATGTAATTTTGACTGATGTTGTTTTGGGGGAAAAAGTTATACATTAAAAGTTTATATTTATTTATGATTTCATCAGATATGAAGTAGCTCTTGCTTTATTATTGTGACACATGACTTCAAAAAAATATTAAGCTCTAAGAACAGATCAATTTTACTCATAAATCGTTAAAAAATTACGAAATCAAAAGAAATAAAGAACTTTAAAACTTTACAATATAAGGAATATGGGTTATCAACAACAGTGGTATTACAAAAATTGAGAAGCGATTGATAAATCTACACCAATAAAAGAGGAACAAAAAAAATATGGGTATGTACATCTCTTAAAATAGATCATGTTCTGCCATCATGTGAAGTCTTTGATCAGGTAAATAGTTCATCACAAAAAAGTTTTCAGGAATACATACAATCACCTTCTTGATATTTTCCATTTTATTTATGTTGATTGGAACGTGCCCTGAAGGATAGGCATGGCTTGAAGCAAAATCAACTTTTCGGGAAGTAAGCTTCAGCAGTTTAGCAAGCTCCAATCAAAGAAATTATGTGCCGCAATAATCCCTTTTTCCTTAAAGCTATGAGGAAACTCCTTGTATCGAGTGGGGGTAAACTTAAAATTTGTCTCTTTCTGCACATTTTCCCCTCGCCATTCTCTGTTTAAGCTTTTTTCTTTTTTGTATAAGTCCTTCCACCAATCATCAAATTTGTTTATGTCCAAGGAGAGTAGCTTGGTGACGTGAAAGCTGTTACTGGTCTGAGCACACAACTCTTCATATTCATCAGGTCAGTGGGGTGCAGCGAAGGGGAGATAGGGACAAAACCCCATAGACTTTGGTTTGAACATTGTTGAAAATCTAATATTGTAGTCTTTTACTCGAGAAAAGATTATTTTGATCACCCCGGCCCCCCACCCCCACAAAGAAAATTCTAGCAGCGTTAGTGCTTTTGATGTGTAAATCTGACTATGTTGACTATGTCCTCTTAATAATACCGAAATCAGATCGTTAAGAACGAATGCGTGCCCTTAGTAAGTCATGCTCGTTCTAGCGTTGAGTGCATAAACAACGTCAGTCACTGGACTCACGTCGTTTCTGCACTCAACGTTCAGAAGGGAGGCCCCGTAACTTTGGAACTACTAGCTTGATTGACGCGATTTTTGCTGTCAACACGCATCTTGCCTTCCAGAGCTTGTTTCCGTGAAAAACAAATTTTTGAATTTTTTGTCTGAAGTGGTTTTTGCTCTCACCGATTCAAATGCTAAAATTATATATGTTTGATATACATTTGTGGTCTTAGACAGTAAGAGAATATTAATAAGATGCTGGAATGTTAATGATGATAAACGGGAAAATAAGCTCATCTAGTTTTTGACAGAACTTCTTGTTGATACTGAATTTAAAAAATCTGGTATGGACCCCACACTACTTCCTTTTACGTGTAAATTTCTTAGTAGTTGCCTTAAGTGTTAAAAAAAGTGCTTGGAGTGAGCAAGGTAACAATTCAAATATTTACTCCCCTAATCTACCACGAAACAATGCAAAAAATATTTTACAATGGCTATTTTTCTAAATATTGCTGATTGTAATATCATTTAGTGAATTTTTCGCAAAATATCGCCAATAGCGCCAAGTTGAACCCAAATTCAAAAAATAATTTTTTCGCCAAATTTGTCGCCAACTTGGCGATATGTCGCCAAGTTGGCGTCAAACACTTGGCGACCAAAAGCTTGGCGACATGTCGCCAAGTGGTGGCGCCAATTCATATCACTTGAGTCTGTATTGAAATTAACATTGATTTACCCCAAAAAAGGGGTAAAAGACCCCTTTAGGAACATTCGAATGCAATCACAAGGGGAGGTGCACAACTAGACCCCCCTCAGAGCCTACATACCAAGCTAGAAGTTTCTACGGCATATAGTTTTTGAGTTATGCGAGCCACATACGCACATACATCCGCACATACGTACATACAGACGTCACGAGAAAACTCGTCGTAATTTACTCGGGGGTGGTCGAAATTGATTTTTCGGCTGTTTGTATGTTGTTAGGTACATATGCACGTGCTGACAGGTCGAAAAAACTACGCGACATTCACTCAGGGGTGAGCAAAGTCAAAATTTAGACCGAAATTTGAGTGAAATTTTTTTCGTGATCACAATACTTCCTTTACTACGTAAAAGGAAGTAAAAAACGATGCCTTATACTAAGGGTTCCCCCATGTCCCATGAGTATTTTCTTTCGATTGTCGTGGTACGGAAAAGGTTTCTCAAGTACCTATTTGGCTCAGGCACTCAAGGCTGAGGTGCAATCCTGATGCAGTTTTGCGTTGTGAGAACCTATTGAGAAACTAGAAGTCAAAATTCTCTTGTGCCATCGACATTCGCCTCTTAATGATAATGCATTACGATTGGATGCTGAATCGGGGATAACACAAAGTTTTCAAAAGTCAATGCTTCTTAAGTAGTCCCTTTGAAGAAAAAAATCACATCGCTAATGATCATCTCAATCTCAGGATCACAACATTATTCCGTCACTCCTGAAGTTTTACAAAGCAGAGAACAACAAACACAAGGAGAGAGTTACAAAGCAGAGTTTTACAATGCACAAAAGTATAAATTTAGCTTGTTTTATTCTTCCTGTTGTAGTATCATTTGTCGTTTTCCTTGAGAAAAGGCAAACAGACGCTTTCTTCCATATACATAATTCACAGGAGAGTTTGAACTCTACAATAAAGATTTCGATATACAATAATTTCAACTGGAAAGACATCTTTTACGCAAGCACCTACTTTATCCTTTTCCGATACTGAGAGTTTATTGAAACCACGTTCTTCTTTTCAACCCTTTAAAATAAAATGGTTTTCCTATAAATAAACTTTTCCCCAAGGAATGCGGATTGTTTTCCGAAGCACCAACAAATCTAAACCTAAAACAGCGACGAATTCGGAGAATCGTTTTCTTCTATTATAAGTTTGGATATTGGACAATAGAAAATGGTTCAACGTTAAAGTTTGTTACTGCAACAGCTGATAAGCGATAAAAATTGTATCATCGATTTTTGCTGTTTTGCTTTAACAAGGTTGAGATCTATCGTAATATGAATTCATAGAGTTCTATCCGTAAGCAACTGCTATGAAGAAAATTCTCATGCTTGTTAAACCCTCACTGTCTCATGTTATCGCATTAATGACACAGGCCTTCGAAATTAAACTTTTTGAAAAATACAAAATAAGTTTTTGCAGATTGTTTGGGGTGTGCTGGTTTCGATAATGACCTCCATTTTTCTACATCACGTCAGGATTTTCGTAAAATGAATTTTTATTTTTACTGAAATCTCCCATTTCAAAAAGCATTTTCCGAAACAATTTCTCTGATAAAAGTGGGGTTTTTCATTTAAATTTGTGTAAAATATCATATTGTTGGTGATATCTATTGATTATTCAGCAATCAATTGCTTTTCATTGATCTAAATAGAGGAAAAGGGATTAAAAATGCGAAACTTTACTCACCCGTGGAGCAAAAAAATGGCTATATCTCAGAAATAAAAATGTTTCAAGAAAAATATGAAATCATTTGGGAGCACAGAATATTGATGGTAATTGCATTCAAACATTCATAAAAATCAGAAATGGTACAGCACGAAAATTTCTAAAACGTCGTTGATGTTATATAGAATATCATAGCAGCCAGATAGCACGAACATCCTCTGAGAGAGAGAAAAACTTAAAGTTTTCTTGAGCTAAAGCTTTTTACATAGAATTATGGAACAAATTCTTTGAAGAAATCACCAAAATACTACTTTAATCTGCTTTTATTAAGGTGCAACACCCATAAACAAGACGATTGACCAAGAGGAGCGAATAATGTGCATGAAAGTTAAAAACAAATTTTAAACAGCAAAAAATATACAAAAAAAGGTTTCTTTAATTTCTTGAAAAATGTACTTCTGTTTTTAGAAAAGTATGTCGATGATCATTAAATGTTATCCTTAAAATGCTTATCAGTTCGCTTTGTGAAAGAAAAATAAATTTAGGGTGTTTTATTTATTTATTAATATTTTTACTTTAAAAGTGATTGATTATAATTGCTTCATTGCGTACATTTTACTTCAACTTAAAGTTGGGTACTTATATCTATAATAATAAAAGCAAGTGTAATGTGTCTGTCTATCCATTTGTCTGACCGAGCTCTCCAGCCAAATCTATCGCACGCAGGGACCTGGAATTTTTTACACCGAAGCACAAAGGGGCTGGCCACCAGATCTCGAAGCCCGATTTTCGATTTTTGAATTAGAAAAATTTTAAAAAATCTATGTATATATAAAGATGACGGTGTTTAGAGCCATTTTCCTGATCAGCTGCTCTTTTGTCCCTGAAGTTACTTTGTGATTTAAATTTGCGTATAGATTTAAGCCTTGAAAATTTATTCAATTTGATTAACTAATATCTCCCGTTACTTACTTAACTTTCTGTCTCTTATATTTATTTGGCGAATTGATTTAAACTTTAACATGACTTTAAGTGGAATTTAAAAGGTTGTGGAGCGCATTTGAACTAAAAAATATAATAATTTGTCTTCAGAGGGGTTAAAGTGAGTTTAAATTTATTAAGTTGACTTCCTCAAAATTCGGTGTTACCGAAAATGTAACAATGGAGCTATTATTGTTAAAAATTTAGGGATGGCTATTCAGTTCCTCTTCGCATTTGGCGTCGTAAAGTTTGGCGACAATCAGGAAATTTACCAAACCTCCCAGCCAGTGAAACACTACTTTCTCCAAATCAAAGAAAAAGAAAACTGTCTGGGAAGGAACAGTAGTTGTTTGCAGTCTAAAGAGTATTTTATTGCATGTTTAAAACATGTATTTAATGCCGCCATCACTAAATTTTTATTAATAATAGTTCCATTCTGACATTTTCTGTAACACCGCTATTCAGTTACTTTTCATATTTGGCGTCGTAAATTTTGGCAACAATCGGGAAATTTTCCAAACTTCCCGGTCAGCGAAATCTTGATTATTTGAGGGTCACTGTTAGATTGTAATCACTTCAAAGCGATGGTACGAAAGACATTATATTTCTTTCCTTTTAATGTTCACATTAAAATCATGGAAGAATGGTTGTGGCTGATCTAGCTGATACAATCGGTTCCCTATGTTAATAAATTTAGATTTGGCGACCAATTTTACATTGAAATTACGGTTAAATCGGTGAATTATATTAAATTTCAAGGGCAATATTGCTGTGGTCGTTGAGAAATTTCGAAAATCTTGGCTCTACAGTTGTGTCAAAAGTTCCATTGGAACGTAAAAATTTCGCTAAAAATAAATAAGTTCGTCACACACACACGAAAAGAAGAAAAAAGTCTTTAAAACTAAAATAATCCTCGCATTGAGCACTACAAACTGAAATGGCATTAAAAGTGTCATCAATATATTTTAAAAGGTCGTGGTGCACATTTGAATTAAAGAATATAATAATTTTACTTAAGAGGGGTGGAGTGAATTTAAATTTATTCAGTTAACTTTCTTTACATTTTTCGCACGGGCATCGCCGTGCGGGTACTGCCAGTTTTTAATAATATCCATGTTCACTTGCTCCAACTTATGGTTTTTTCGAGGAAGAAAGGGGGGGTTCGTTAGGTGTCAGTCAGCGTCTTGAAGGGGGCGATGAGCTCAAAAAGGTTGGGAAACACTGATCCAGACCAATAAATAGCAAATGATTGCTGAAGAATCGATATCATCACCAAGAATTAGTTTTGATGCTAAGTGGAACTTAACACAAGCCATCGTGAAAATTTCCAATAGAAATTACAGTTTTCTTAAACTGGGCACGACTTACTCTAGAAGTTGTGTAAAGTTACATCCATTAAAAATGACAACCATGCACATTTTTTAGATTGTGAAAATATTTATTCATGCTATGACTTTAATTAGATCCAGCCTCCATGCATTAATAAACTATTCAAGTTAAAAATTTTGAAATTTATTGGGTATTTTTTTTTCTTTGAGTTCCACTGAATATAAGACTATCTTCACAACAATTCACCTTTATTTTAACAAAGTGAATTTTTAAAAAGTTAAAAACTTTGGGACTATAATTTTGCCCAGCAGCATATATATACATACATAAATAAAAGAGGAAAAATATATATATATATATACGAGACAGATAGATAGATAGAAAGACAGAGACAGACTAAAAAATGCTATCCTTTACCGGTTCAAAAAAAAAAAATCCGTTATCTTACTGCAATGCAAAAAAATCAACAAAGTGTGTCCTTTTGCTGCCCCTGGAATAGGTGTCTGTGCTTAACCAAGAGAGATATTGATTTTCTTGCGTCTTTATAAACAGAGATTCTTTTCAAATGAAACGCTCCAGAATGAAAGGATTTCCAGCCTAAGCACGGATGGATGCAACGAAACGGTAACAAAGGCCTCCCTAAGAATGATCCCTTTTTATTGTTGCTATTTCTGTACATGTGTGTTTAGCGGATGAAACAAAGGCCAGAGTTCAGCCTCCATTTAACCTCGTTCGCTGTATTTGAGTCCGTTTTCTGGAGATTGTTTTGATGTTTTCGTTTTTTCACCAATAAACGAGGAATAAAATCGGAAGAAAAGTTTGCGAAAAAATCTGGAAAGAGCTGTTACAAAAGAAATGCTTCTTTTGCTGCTTTTATCCGAGGTTCACTCTTTCTCTACAGCAGTTGCATTTATTTTTAATGATGTTTTTTCCTGAAATTAAATCCAGGCACATAGAAGGAAATGTTACTTAAATGGCCCACTTTTTCCCTTTGCCATTCTTAATGCTTTTGTTTCTCGAGAGCCAATGATTTAACCAGTATAATAACTCCCGTGAATTTAATCAGTGTCAGTTTTATCAGACTACATCTCGTTCCCTAATCTCTTAAGGTTTTGATGAATTATAATACAAATCTTGCATTAAAACGATTGAGATTCGTATTTTCTCTAATGCGCTTGACTTTCCTACGGGGAAAACTTATGTCCTATGTTTGCCTGCAGAAATTAATACAATGATAAATCATTGGTTTAAAAGTTTTAATTAGTTTCCTACAAAGTAATTAATCAAGTAAGTTTTTAAAAATGTGTTAATTTGAGCATTAACTATTTTGTTTTATAAACTTGCGTTTATTTCTATCGAACAATTTTTCTTGCTTCTCATTTTCTTTTCTTTTCTTTTTTTTTTTTCAGACATCAACCAAGCTCTATTATTTTTATATCCTTTAATGATATGTATCCGACTTCTTCTAGTAAATGTTAAAGGAGTCTCAGTATTAAGTAATTCCTCTTTACATGAATTTAAGAAAAGGCTTATAATGATAGAATACTTATAAGTAACAATGCTCAGGTAATAAGCTTGTTTTGCATAGAATGATTTTATAATAATGGAATTTTTTGAAAGATGTTAGTCCGACCGATAAGAATGTTCTAACTGTTATTATTACTATTATTTTACATTTGGCAAAATTGTTTAAATAATATATTAATGGCAAATGAGAATGAACCCTTTTCATCATCCGTTGTTGTTTTCCCAAGTTGAAGCTCCATTGTAGAATGCTAAGTCTTCATTAGACACATACTCTTCATCAACTTAACGATACATTCACTATTTTTTTTTTGTTGTTCATTACTATAGTGTTTGCGTTGGCTTGGTTTAGTGGCAAAGCTGATTGCCTATGCTTTTGACTATCTTGAATGTTCTCGAATTGAACCACTCAATGAATTCATATGTTTTGACATGAACCAGGTCGGAAATGTTGTATTCAATCATTTCGTACTCAGCTGCAGTAAATCTCAGATGCAGTAATCAATCTTTAAAGTTATGTCTTTGTGAGTTATTGTTTTCAAACAGTTTTTATTTCTACTAGTAGTGATCATGTCCAGTGCTGCGGAGACGGAGTCGAAGTCGGACAGATTTTGGACCAAAGGAGTCGGAGTCGCTGAAAATCATGTCAACTCCGACTCCGACCACCTCCGATTTGGATGAAATTTTATGGAGGTCAAAACATATCTTTGAAACTAACAGATACAAATTTTCAGCGTCCAATATCCAAATCCTAAGCATCTAGGATCGTTAAAAAGGGCTTCAAAATGGCCGGTCTGCTTTAGGAAACGAATTGCTATTTTTGGGATTATGCAAGTGAATAAAAAATATTTGCAGCAAAATGCAATGTGTTAAAATAAAGTCTGACCATTTAACAAGAAAAGGATTAGTTTTGTACTGAGTCAAATGACAAGAGCGACACTTGTCTTTTACTCTGGAGAAAATGGACTTTTTGGGAGGTCAC
Source organism: Uloborus plumipes (assembly GCA_038373865.1). Classification (NCBI taxonomy): domain Eukaryota; kingdom Metazoa; phylum Arthropoda; class Arachnida; order Araneae; family Uloboridae; genus Uloborus; species Uloborus plumipes. Next base: position 131,048 of record JAXGGA010000736.1, on the reverse strand, counting down.
AGTGACCTCCGAGAATTGAGGTAAGTGTGGTGAAATTACCTGCGAGAATTCTTGACAAAATTGAACTTTTTGAGAGGTCACAATGACCTCCCATGACGTCTAACTGGGATACCCCAGCTTGCTACCCCCCCCCCTAAAGTGAATTCTGGCTACGACCATGAATAAAAATGAAACTTTTAAAAATTGACTTTATATTTCAACCTTTGTTTAGGGTTTTTCCTTCTTCACATTTGGGTAAAAAATAATAATAGTAAAAAGCAGGAGTCGGAGTCGGAAGTTTTAAAATCCCGGAGTCGGAGTCGACATTTTTCCTCCGACTCCGCAGCCCTGATCATGTCTTCATATTCTTGGAACAAAATACATTAAGTCATATTTCTTCATGTTCCCATTAATCGTTCCAAACAAAAGCCATGTTTTAAGGTAGGTAGGAATGTCTTTGAATACGAAAAGAGCTGCATACAACGTTGAATCATTTTCTCCTCTGCAACAAAATACTCACAACTGAGTGAGCCCGCATATGAAATAGGTGTAGTCATTTCAAAGAAAAGGAGAAGTTCGTTCTAATCCTATTCTTGATAAAGATGCACGCATCATAAGCGTTTCGTAAGCTTCTCCTTTGTTTTATACATAACAGTGTCCTGAATTTTTCTTACTGGTTAGGATTTTAAAAGCATTGGGCCCTAATTCTCTGTAGTAAAAGACTTCTGTAACAAATAATTCAGGCAAATGGTAAAATTCTGCATGAAATCAAAGCAAACAACTAAGATATGCTGTTTTTCGAAAAAGAGAGGGAAAAACAATACTACACTCAGGCACATTGAAAATAGCGACCCAAGAAGAAAGCATCGGATTGAAATGAAATTTAATACACATAATGATACAGATGCGAGATTCACTTGATCTCAAAATCAAGACAATTGAACGAATACAGAGTGTGCAAGGACACAAATACAGAGCAACTTCAATAGCGCGTTGGACCGCTTCTAGCTGCAATACATGCCGCCACACGGCCCGGCATTGAGTTGATTAGACGCCTGATGTTGTCCTGAGGCAGATGGGCCCACAAATTGGTAGCAGCCAACTCCAAATCACGCACAGAGTGACACGATGGCATCTGACGTTTTAGCTGATCCCACACATGCTCTATAGGGGATAAGTCGGGGGAGCGGGCCGGCCATGGAAGGGTCTGAAAATGACGTAGGGAGTCTTGAGCAACTGTTGCTGTATGCGGACGAACATTATCTTGCTGGTAAATGCCTCTGGGAGACCATTTAGGAAAGGTCCTACATGGGGTCGAAGAATATCATCAAAATAACGTTGGCTGGTTAAGTTTCCACGTATCACAATTTGATTGGACCGGCTATCATAGGATATGGCCCCCAGACCATAACACCAACTGTGCGGGCAGTGAGACGTAGAACAGTGTGGGAGGATTTGTACCGCTCACCTGGGCGCCTCCATACCCGTACGCGGTTGTCATCAGTCCCTAAAACAAACCAAGACTCATCACTAAACACAACTTTTTGCCAATCTGTGATTTTCCACATTGATCTGGCTTGGCACCACTGTAGACGCAGTTGCTGATCAATCCGACGATTTCTTCTTGGATCGCTATTTTCAATGTGCCTGAGTGTATTCCAAGACATGTTCTGTTTTTTCAATCTTTCAATGCCATTCCTATCTATACCTCTCTACCAAACCGCGAAAGGTCCAGAAAATTGTACCGTTCTTTATTTCAACATACAGTTGTACATTTTTCTTGTTACTTTTTGCAGCTGTCAGAAAATGATTGTGCGTGGACTGTCGCTGTTTTTCCACTTGCCGCTTAACATCTTATGTTTGAAGATTTTTTCGTGGTTAACTGAGACAAATTTGAATTGTAAGATTACTACAGTACTTAACAAGAAGTTCTGTCAAGAACTAAACGAGCCTACTTTCCCGTACATCGACATCGGCATTCTAGCATCTGATCAATATTCTCTTGAATATCTGAAACTGAAAAGTATGTCAAACATACCTTTATAGCACTTAAAGCTGATATCTAAAAGCAAACTATACCCCTCTCATTAGATGAAATGGACACGTAAAAAGTAAATAAACGAGTAAATAAAGTTTTGTCGCACCTTTTAAAGAATGTAACTGTTATAGTTCTTCCGTAGAAAAATTTCACAATCGTTTTCAAAACAAAAAAAAAATTAATAAATAAAATAAAAGTACAAAGAACATCAAAACACATTTTATCAAAGAAAGAAAAAAACCTCGCTCGTTAATAAAATGTCTTGAATTTTATTTTTAATCCTTTGCCAGTTGTTAAATATAAATAAAGAATAAATGCTCTCGTGAATGAAAAATTTTTGTAAACAAAAAAAATCGTCTGCCAAAAAAAAATAAAAATAATAATAATAAATTAAACAAAAAATATGAATAAACAAAAAATCGTCTGCGCAGTCAGTCATTTTTTTCTGAGCCTGCATTTCCGCCATGTTTGCGGAGTCGGAGTCGGAATCAGAATCCTCACAGAAGATTTTTCAGAAAAGTACTTTACGTACATTTTTTATCAAAACCGTTTTCTTACAAAGTTAGTTTGAAGGAAATCTGTCTTTAAGTTCAGAATCAACATTCAATTTAAATTTCCCAGTAGGCGCTCATGTTAAATTTTTTTCTGAACGGTTCATCATTGAACGAAAAATGGTTCAAATTGAAAAGTTAAATATGGGAATGAGTCTCTCCGAGATCTTTCGAACAAAAAAGTTTATTCAATTCGGACGGTTCACTTAAAATTTATTAGGTGGAGAAAGGTTGCTTGAACGGTTCAATGTTGAACGAAAAAATAATCAAATTGAAAATTTAAATACGGTAATGAAGTATCCTTGCCGAGATGCTTCGAACAAAAAAAAATTGTTTAAATTGGACTGTTCACTCAAAAGTTATTAGGGGTGACAGCTTGTTTGAACGGTTCAATGTTGAACGAAAAATTGTTCAAATCGAAAATGTAGCTACGGGAATGAAGTATCCTTGAAAAGATCTTTCGAACAAAAAAAAGTTTGTTCAAATCGGACTGTTAACTAAAAAGTTAATATTGCGGGACAGGTTGTTTGAACGGCTCAAAGTTGAACCAAAAATTGCTCAAATCGAAAAATCAATCGAAAAATCCTTCGAACAAAAAAAAAGTTTCTTTAAATCGGACTGTTCATTCCAAAGTTATTAGGGATGACAGTTTGTTTGAACGGTTCAATGTTGAACAAAAAATTGTTCAAATCGGAAATGTAAATACGGGAATGAAGTATTCTTGATAAGATCTTTCCAACAAAAAAAGTTTGTTCAAATCGAACTGTTCACTAAAAAGTTAGTATTGCGGGACAGGTTATTTGAACGGTTCAAAGTTGAACCAAAAATTGTTCAAATCGAAAAATCAAATATCGGAATGAGCTGTACTCGCCGAGATCTTTCCAACAAAAAAAAATTTCGTTCAAATCGGAATGTTCATTCAAAAGTTATTAGGGGGAGGACCGACCGACACACAAATTCCCCATCTCAATACCCTACTTTCAAATTTTTAATTTTTCGGTATTTATTTTATTTATTTTTTATTTATTTATTTATTTATTTATTTATTTATTTATTTTTATTTATTTATTTTTTTTTTGACTTTGTTTTGGACTTGGCGATATTTTTTGAACTTGGCGATTTTTTTTGGGCTTGGCGATATTTTTTAGATGCATAAAGCCACTTTTAATACTTTTTTCGTCTCTTTTATTTTTAACGGGAAGTAGGCTAAAAAGGAGATCTATGGTTTTTTTAAATCGAAGTTACCGTTACGTGTTAGATTGTGCACAAACACACACACACACACACACACACATTTACCAATGAAATATTTTTCACTACAAAACTACAGAAGTAATTTTTAGACAAAAAACAAAAAACATCTGAAAACCAATAGGTCAATTTTAAACTTGAACCATTGCAAGAAGGTTCAATTTAAAGACTATGAAAGATTAATTCAGCTAAAATTTAATTTAAATAATATATTAAATATTCATTTAAAACACATGGTTCAAGAAGCGGTAAAAGTTGCATTAAAAGATAGTTTTGACAGTGTCGTGAAAAATTACGCTTTCTTGGAAACACATAGTCTCGCAACAGTTAAATTATGATGAGATGGAAATCAGTACCAACTCAGCAACAGAAAGCGAGAAATGTTATCAACTTTTATTAAGTGCGCTCTTTCGCACGGCGAGCCGCTACAGAATGAGTGCATTAATTATGTTATCAAGAACTAAGCCAAAACTGAGTTAAATTCTAAAACGATGTGCTCGTTAAATAGATGTGGAACGACTGAAAGTAAGATAAGAATTTCGTTAAGAGGAAAGCGGACATTAAAAATGTTTCGTTAAACTGATTCATTTGTTCCAAGGCATTGCCTTTCGTTTTCCTTCATAAGGACTTACATCAATAGATATGTTTAATTTTAAGTTATTATGTGATGCCGGTAGTGGTAAGTTTCTAAAATAGCGACTTTTGGAAAATTGTATTTGTTCTTTGAATTGTGTAAATAAAGTCTTGCTTTCGTGCAAGTAAAATAATGTGAAAGGAAAACTTCTAGGAAAATTTTTTCTTTAATTTTGAAAATTTTAATGTCATGATTATGAAATTACACTTTCTCGTGTGTATCCTTTTCCCAATGTATGAATTTTTACTTTATTAAAAACAAGTTGATTTTTAAAAACGATAAAACGTATTCACAAAAAAAAATGTCCGTTCACCTTTGCATTCTTTTACATATAATTCTTTTTAAAGTGAAAATAAATCTTTTTTGATGATTTTAAGTAAAATGTAATACGAGGGATGTTTTTTTTAACCTCCGATAGTCTATAAAATATAAATGGATTCAAATACTTAAAATATTTTATTATCAAAAGTAAGGTACAATGTTCTACGATTCTCTACATAATCACCTTGACGACTGAAGCATTTGTTATATCAGTGAACAAGCTTTACAATAGCCTCGTCGTAAAATGTTGCCGCCAATGATTGGAAGTAAGTCGTGACTGTGTCTTTGGGTTTCACACCTCTTTGGAAGAACGATGCATTTCCAGACCCCAAGCAGAGGTCCCCCAAGTCCCTACTTCAGTTCAGGGAACAGATGAAAGTCACTTGGTGCTCGGTCGGAACTTAATGGTGGGTGTTCAAAAATGTCTCATTGAAATTGCTGAAGGAACCGTTGGGTTACACAAGCGCTATGATGACGGGCATTGCCATGGATCAGAATAATTTCAGAAGTCAAAACACTTCTTCGTTTGTTTTGAATGGCTCTCCGTAAGCGTCGCCAAATGTCACAATAAGAATCTGCAGTAATTTACAAAACACTTCGTAGTTCACACTGGGCGGGAGAATCAACAGTGACAGCCATGTTTATGTGACAGCAGCTCAACAGAAAATGACATGTTGGACTCGCCAGTGACAGATTGTGTAAAGGGAGAGATGCAGAGATACCTACTACGCACACCGGCCATCTGCCGCATGCCTGGCCTTTATATGTGCGATCGGAGGTTGGAAAAAAAAATCTCGTATATTTGGGATAAACCTTCTAGCAATGTACTAATGCTGTGATTAGGATCTGCGTAGGCTTCATAATGCTGCCAGGTCAGATTTTCCCTAACTATAGTCTTAAGTTATTGGAAAAAAGTAATGCAATGTATTAAAAATTATTCTTTTTTAATGACTTCGATTCTCTTTAACTATGTTCCTTAATGATGCCTACATTTTGATGTTCGAAATAATGTTTGTAATTTTTTATGCAAAATATAAAACAATATTATTTTTTAAGGACTTAGATACTCTTTAGCTATATTCCTTGAAGATGCCTACATTTTGATATTTTCTAGAATTCGTTTTGAAAAAGGGAAAACTAATTCTGATACCTTTTTGCTAGAACATAAAAGGATTTACAATTCCTTCACAAAAATGTACTCAATGAAGTATGCTATTTCCTTCTAAAAATTTCTCTCTTTCATATTACCTTTCATCCCTTTAGCTTACCAGCAGAAAAGTTTTTTGGCAAACGAACTTTTCAAAACCCTTCTTCAAGCGACTTCCTAATTTCTGATATAAATTTCATTTCAGCTTCTTTCCTTAGAACAATTTAAATCTTGATGCTATTTTTAGATACTTTTCAAAGTCCGCAGGGTTTATTTTGACACTTCTTTTCTTCTGAATCATAACTGGATTTGGAATTTTCAGAACAAAACATTTCCGATGAAATATACATTTCCTTCCCAACATTTCCCTTTTTCCCTTCCATCGTACTTCCTTTATTCCCTTTACTACTTCGTTCTGTCACAACAAACCGCCGACCGCACATAAACACTAAGACTAGAGATACTTTTGTTTCAGCTGGATCTGAGGGAATGCAAAGAGAAAAGGAAAACGATGGGAAGGGGGTGACAAAACGTGATCGGGATTAAGAAAGGGTCTGGGAAGAAAACTGCGAGGGAAGAAGATTTTATGGCATCTACTCGTACTCTTGCGTTTGCTTCCTTGTGCATAATTTCGTTGGAATACAAAATGGCACGTCAAACATTATCTATTGTGGCAGAATGAGTACCATAGCAGCAAAAAAAAAAAAAAAAAACACTGCACTCGTAGGAATTGCATACACTTTGTGTGACATCAGTTACCTCAGAAAGAACATAAAAGTTAGTGATAACCTAAAAATAAACCATGTGATTTGAAACTATTTATTTATAAACGTCACCTTTAGGGAGCGGTCATTTATTATAGCTAGGGGGGGGACGGAAGCTATCTTGAGGGGTCAAGAAAAATTAGGTATGTTTTAGGGGGGGTCATGGGAAAAATATGTTGCTTGAGGGGGGGGTTATAAAAATTTTTGTTTGAGGGGGGTTATGAAAATTTTAGCTGAATAGGGGGTTATGAAAATGTGATCCAATTTAAGAGAGAGCGTAAAAAATTTTTTGAACCTGCGGGCCGCCTTGTCTAGTGGAAAACAAAGTGTCATTCGGATGAAGAGGTTCCGACTTAAAATCCTTGGCTCTGGAAAGGAAGTACTTCGTGGCTGCATACATGGTTTCTTGTGAGCATGTATGATTTAGTGCAACAGACTAAATGAAGCCCTATTGAGGACCACAAGCATTTATTTATAGTTTTTAGTCAGTATAGCTATAAAAATAGTAATTCTATTAACAGCTGTCATTAAAGGTATTATGTTGTACAATTCAGTTAGTATATGCCTTTTTCCTGCTGACTTTTTTTACTTTCTTCGATACCCAAGCCATAAAAGAAAGTCCTGGTTTGGAGTAGGCGGACTTTCGCCTTCAAAATAAAGCCAAAATTAATTTTAAAAGTATATAATAACATTAAAAGGATAATAACTTTAAAACTTCTAACAAGCAGTCTTTCTTTTTATCTGAAATAACGTTCCGATATGAATCTTCAACTAAAAAAGGGGAATTTTATTTTATCGTTAAACCATTTGAATAAAATCTAAACAATACTTGATAGCACAGGTGTAAATTCGTAGCTTCTAATCAGTTCTTATACGTTTCACAATTTTTTAGTTAAATTTAATCAAGATTCACAAAAATTTCAACTAAGCCTTTGCTTGATATTTCAAAATAAAATTTCAAAAGAGTAATGAATTTCAGAGAAATTTTATTTTATTGCTGGTACCCTTTGCTTTTCCTTACTACGATTCACAACCTTCCGTTAGTTAATTATGGTTTCGTCCTCGCTCTGGTTTTCCATCAGGAGTAAAACTTTATACTGGTAATACCTTCTCTTAAATTATTTCATACTATTCTTACTCATAAAATTCTCACAGTGATGAAAATATTTTTTTATTCTGATCTGTCCCTCATGGTAATTAATTCGCGTAAAGTCCATGTCAAATGTCTTTGACAGTTCTGTACCTCAGAACCAGACTAACGTAAGTCCATTTTCGTCATTTTTCGATAGAGGGGAAAAACGATTGTCGAATACATTGTTTTTCCCCTCTACTGAAAAATGACGAAAATGGACTTACGTTACTCTGGTTCTGAGGTACAGAGTTGTGAATTGCAGTAGAACATTTTTTTAATGAAAAACTACTTCAGAAAAAAATTCATCTTCAAAAAATCATCTAAACCTGAAACTTTTCGTGTTACGAAGTGAGAAAACTAGATAGGGAACCATAAACTGTCTAGAGAAAGAGAAAGGCGGCACATAACAAAGAAGATCAGAATGAATTCGAAGAAATTTGGTTAAAGAAAAAAATACCTCGGGTTATGACTCAACGCACACTGCAAGAGGTTTCTATTCAAATTTCTCTTTCATTTTTTTTTTTAAATATATTTCACCATTGTAATTACAACTTACCCATGAGTTGACCAAAATGAAATCAAAAAAGAACTTTCCTTCATTGCAAACTTTATGCTACTTTATGACCTTAAAAAAGCAATATAGTTAGATCATGTAGACCGTGGAAAATTAATAAATGGCCTGTAAAGGCGAAGCCAAATGAATCAGTCCACCAGGCTGAAATAATATTCATAGCACATTTTGAGATGATGATTTTCTTTTGAACTATTCAAATTCATTTCATGGATGTAAACTTGCTAACGCTATGACCATTCTGTCGTAAAAACGGTGCCCGGTGTATGCGCAACACGATGAGGTAGGTCTACGTTGCACCCCAACCAAACTGCCCTCTTTGTAATATGGATGAATCACAGGTGTACCACGAGGAGATAGGTCTACGTTACACCCCTACCAAACTGCCGTCTTTGTAATATGGATGAACCACAGGTGTACCATGAGAAGATAGATCTACGTAGCACGCCAACCAAACTGCCCATTTTGCAAAAAGAATAAACCATAGGTGCACCATGAAGAGGAAGTCTATGCTGTACCCAAAACAAACTGCCCTTTTTTTGTATTATAGATAAACCAATGAATCTAGCTCACCTGCATCATTGCTTGTAAATTCATAGCTGCTCTAAGACGATGTTTTATGAGCGAGCTAAAGAACTTTTAAAGCGACTTTGGTCAATACATTTTGTTTCACTGTATCATTTGTTGCTTCTTTTGTATTTTATTAGTTGTATTTTTTGTCTCTCCTTCGTATTGCCTTTCCACTGGAATTTTTTTGAAGAAGTCATGAATATGGTTTTCTAAAACAACAAAATGGTTCTAGCTTGAAATACTAAATTGGTACGAAATATAGTCTAACCGGTTATTTCGAATCTGCCTACCTAAAAAACTTCTCTATGGGTTATTTTTTAGAATTATTCTGCATTTACAGCGAAGCCAGCCCTATACTCGCGATTTTAACGTTTGCAGTTCAGTAAATCCACCATTAGGCTGTTTAAAAGCAGAGATCAATGATTTTTCACCTTTTAAACGAAACGTTTCACATGTACTCTGCATTCTAAAAAACAAAGCGAAGATATACAAGTAGTTAAGTTCCAAAAGTATTTTTTCTGTAAAAATTAACATATTGAGAATGGTTATGAAACTTTTCACGCGACGGCAGGAACCTTAAAACCAAAAACAGTAGAAAAATAATCTAAATTATTGTTCACCTTTACAAAATGAGACTCATTTACGTCACATATTTTGGAATTATTTTTATTTGCCATGATCTGAAAACTTTCTTCCTTCTTTCCCCGTGGTTAATCACATTTACAAATGGAGAATGCAGCTTTAAGGAACTTGTGTTGCTTTAAGCGAACAGAGCAATGGAACTCCAATTGGAAAATTAGTTTTTAAGTTTCGTGCCTCCTTTCATAGAAGATAAACACGCACAAAGAGATGTCCACAAAATACGTGGAAAAGTTCACAGGTGTTGCAGTTAAGGTGTTGAATATAAATATGAACAGAAAATTTTTGTCTTTTTTTTCAAAGAAATTTAACTGAGGAGAATTGTGAAACTATTTTTATTATTATTGTTATTTAAGCACTAACATTACCCGCCTGGGCTTCTCCGTGCTAAAAATTTAATAAAAGTTATCTGCAGTCACATCGTCACTGCAGTAATTGCTAGTAGAAGATTGTTTGCAAATTTAATTAAAAAGTAACTTGTAAAGCACCTGGTGTAATTTCAAAACATAAGATATAATCTTATTTAATAGTACCATAAACGGTATAGGAAAAGAAAAAAATTGAATTCGCTTCCGATGTATTGAGTCTGCCCTAAAGTTATTTACCATAATATAAGAAGCAAACATCGAAAAATAAATTTTTAATACAGATATAAGTATATACACTTACAGTATTAAAACAAGATACTGTTAAAAAAGTGCAATAGCAGAAAAAAAGAATTTAAAAAAACTTAAAAGAAAGGAAGGGAAAATGCAAAATATTTGGTATTTTAACTATTTTACTTTATCCCGCATTACCCTATTTTTCGGAACTTATATCATTATATTATTTCCAACACAATATTAAACAATAATGCCTATGCAATACCTTTTCAATAATGCCTATGAAAACTACTACAAACAGAAGAATTGCGTAAAGTACATATATGAGCTCTTTCTTATCCGCAAGGAGTTAATCGATTCTAAGGTTGTAACATAATTAATGAGCTAACGGTTTAACCTTTCTAACTGACTTGATGATGCTCTAACGCCTAAAGACTGCACCTAAGCTATGCATGAAAGGAAGTAACTATACTAAGCGCAGAAATTATTCTGGTAAAAATTGTTCCCAAAATGAGATGTGTAATATTTCTTAATGAACAGTAGTTTCATGCAAAAAATAATAATAAATAGTTGATGCATTTTAAGTTAACATATCAAAAACCAGGTTTTTAAAAATAGTTTTTCAATTTCATGTATACGTGGAAATCTATATTCGTCGGAAATCTTTTATCTGCAGTTGCCTCAAAAATCAATTGGCCTTAAAAACCTGGTGTTTCAGTTATTGACACCAATTTCGTTTTCATTTGAATCTAAAAAAACAGTAGAATTGTTTTTAATTACACTAGTTGATTTTTCCCTGATTTGTTATAAATCAGTCAACTCTGCAATTTCTTCTTCGCTCAATTTCATTATTTATTTAATTTGTTTTTGATAGTATACTGATCATAATGATTCTCTAAATTCTTCCAAAAAAGTTTATATCTTACTACTATTATATATGCTGAACTACTGAATGGATTTTAATGAAACTTTCACCATAATGTAGCTTATACATCAGAATAACACATAGGCTATAATTTATAATGATATTCGAAAAAGTTATTTGGTAGAGCTTTTTCATTCCAATTTAAGGTACATTTTTCGAACAAATCCGCGAAGGCTTCCAACAAACTAATTCAGTATTTAGTGCATCATCTCAACTCCCTGTCGATAGCTAGAACTGACCCAGGCAGCGCCGGGTATTTTTACTAGTTGTTTCATATTCCCGAAAAAAAAAATGAATTACAAATAATGAATCCGAAATTAACTCGTTAGTATGCTAACTGCAGTTGCAAACAACTCATTATATACCTGTACTGTAATGCACAAAAATTTAGGTACAACTTCCATACAAAACGGAACAAAAAAAATTGAACTGAAGAAGTAGGCAAGTTAATATTTAGAAGTACTAACACCTATAAAGTGCAGAAAACTCCTAGCACACTTCTTCGTAGTTAAAGACTATTTGCACTAGAGCTACCGAAAAATAGAGTACGTTGTTCCTAAAAATAAATTTGTTGGGAATAATATACTTTATAAACTTCCATTATACAAATTTTCTACAGGGGCAGTCTTCGCATTAAAATAAGCTCTATCTTTAAAATTTATATAAATTGCAATAATTGAACATCAGAAAAAATACAACTAGAACTTGAAGAAAGTGCAGTTTCATACTTAGTCTTACTGAGTAAACTTAAAAAGGCAAATGAAAAATTGATGTAATTTTTAGATAAAAACGTCTAACTTGAAATGAGAAAACTTTTGCCCTCGGAAAGCTAAGCAGTATTATTCTTTTAGGATTTGATCAATAGTGCCTCTCACGATCTTTGCTGTAACCAACTATTTAATTAAAACTGATTAAATCCATGAAGAAAGATTCTTTGAATTTTTCATTTAAAAAGTGCAGTCTTTTACTTCTTTTCGGGGTTTAAACTCATTTGTTTTTCAAGCGAACAGGTGGAGGCATTCCTCTTGAATGTTAACAAGGTTTACACCCTTGTTAACACATAGGCCTTTCAATTAATTACAAATTGCGTCCCAAAAAGAGCAATCACAAAATTTTTTTCTTTTTGTCCCCACTTCTTACCTTTCAAATCTAAAAATAGGTATAAAGCAGTAAGTAACCGCCTCTAAGCAAGGGCTAAGGCAGATAGGAAAGTAACCGAGTTGGAGGCAAATATCCATTTTGAACTCGGTTATTTTATTATTTCATGATGATGAGTGCATAATAAGCGCTAAACTGCAGTCCATGAATGGAAATAACCGAGTTGGCGATGTATTGCATCAAAAAATAGGTGTTTAGGTTGTAGGCGGAACAGCAACTTGAATAAATGAAATTCACCGTCAGCTCGGTCATGTCGTCCAGATAGTGCCAGTTTCATTCTCATTAAGAATCATTAGTCTGACTTACACAGTGACCAAGCTGGATGCTGAAATCATCTTATAGAAGCTAAGAGAGCCAAAAAAAACTGGTAGCTAATGTCAAAGTGGAACTTTTTAGCGAGAGATCGCAGCAATAGTTCGGTTCAACTCGAAAATTGAAGACAAAGCTTGCTTTCAATATATAGAGGAAAGGGGGGGGGGGCACATGTAAATAATCTTTTCATTTTCTAAAAATATTATCAATTGCTCAGAGCAAAAAAACTCCCCATTATTGACGATTCGCTTTGTGTCTTGGAGTTTTTTCTTTTTTTTTTTATTCCATTGCTGTATGGTGTCTTTAATTGTTCACATGTAGTCCTATTGGAGGTACCTATGAAGAGGCCTTGGGCTCATATGAACACGGTTGAAAAATGCAAGACGAGCATTATTTTTCAAAGCAAAACTCTTTAATATGAAACATGTGTGGAGTAAGATGCTGATACTAAACTTCAAAAAAATTTCTCTCTTTAGTATGCAAATTAAAATCTCAAAACTAATACCCACGACTTCTTTAAAGTGTTAAGTTTAATTTTTTTTTAATCGAAACTCTGGGTACCTCATTTTGAAATACGAAAAATTTGTTACCAAAACAAATTGCTATTTAATCTCATTTTCACCGTAGTTGCCGTTACGATTGTTTTCTCAGATTAGACCCGGAGCCGCTCTGCCCATCCACCTGCTCCTGATCCTCGGCCTCCGCTCCTTCTGGTGGTGGCGTCCATGTCATGGGCACACACAAACGCACACACACGCCAACACAAGCATACACGCCTACGCACACACACACCCATCACAATTCGTCACTACGAAAAACATAATTTGAATGCAAGATGTCACAATTCATTTTTTTTTTTAAATTAATTTACTTTCTGAGGTATTTACATGAAAAAAAAAAGTTAAAATTTCGGAACGAAAACAGTAGACTACGCTCAAAAGAATAAAATAAAAATGTTTTGGAAGAAAAGTAGAACCTACTTCTAAACTTCAGCTGAAAATTGCTCTAAAATGTAAAAAATAATTTATTCTTGAACACCATCAATACTACTTTTAAACGTAATTTTTAGAGTCGGCGCAAAAATGAAAGGTAACTCAAAACTATTTTGAAAAAAAAAAAAGACTTAAAAATTTCAGCTGAAAATTTCTCTTAAGTTTTTTTTTTTTTTTTTTAATATTCTTTGAACACCATCCGATACCACTTTTAAACATAATATTTGAAGTCGGCGCAAAAAAAAAAAAAAAAGATGAAATCATACGCAACTACAATCCAATTACTAGTACTAATATAAGTTTTAATTTATCCGAAGTGTTCAATAACATTCTCATACACGACATTGATAACCACATATTTGTGCAACGGTATAAAAGTTCTACTTTTTTCTGATAAATTTTGCCGAAATATAATTAAAAATCATTTTTTACTTATTATTTTTGTACCGACTTCAAATGTTATGTTTAAAAGTAGTATCGAGGGAGTTAAAAGAATCACATATTTATTACTTTTTAAAGCAATTTCAAGCTGAAGTCTGTTCTTTTTCGTCCTTTTTTTTCTTTCTTTTCAAAAATATTTTTATTTTATTCTTTTTATGTAATGTACTTCAGAAACAGTGCGATATTAAGACACAAACATTACCTTATCTTTTCATGTAAATGCTCCAAAAAGTAAGTAAATTAAAAACAAACTATCAACGCGTCTAAATTTTTTAAAGATTGGCATCAAAAACTAATCCTTGTTCCTATTTCAGATTTACTAAAATTTAACTGTTTAATACAATCAGAATCATTTAAATATTAACGAATTCCCAACTAATTACTATTTCAAAACCATACAAGTTACTCGTGATAAAAATACTAAGTACTTGACCCACTACCGTTGAAACTACACTTTTTTAGTTTCCACGGTAGTGATTGACTCCTTTATTCACTGTAAATATATTTTCTCAACTTAAAGTATAAAAGTGCAGTGAAAACTATTTATAGTTAACCTATCTCCTGCATCGGTACTGCTTAAAATACAAGGAGAAGATAAACAATAAAAATAAGATTTGAATTCAAAAAACTTGAAAAATACCCTGAGCTTTTATTCATGACATTTTCATTTATAATACATTTTCCCTACTGATTTTGACGCAGTTAATCTTGTCGTCGAAAAATGCATCGTGGAAATAAATGCTTGTTGAGTGTTTAAAAAAAAAAAAAAAATTTCTTAACTAGGGTGTTTTAATTCATTTTTTTGAATCCGAAACTTTGATATTTCTTTCACTAATTTACTCAACATGAAAATATGGTCATTTTAAGAGATTACTGCGCCTTAAAAGAGGCAGGGATCGGAATATTTATTTATTGACTGTTAAAGTAATATATACTTTTGATGATTCTCTACTTTACTAATAATGCATTAAGATTCAAACAATGATGAATTTCAATTTTCTGACAAAATTCTTCTAATTTTGAATTGTAAAAAATTTTAATGTCCCTACCCTAAGTAGGCATTACATGCGTAATTTACCACAAGTACAACCAACGTTTATGGACATTTTGTAATGCGTAATTGAAGCATGAAACTTCAGATTAGTGTTTTGCTACGCTAATGCACAGTTAAACTAATAAATATCTCTAGTTTTCATTTACGAAATCACAACTTTGAATTGATTAAATTTTAATTCATTTTCTGATTATTATTCTGCGATCTTCGTTTGACGTATCCCCACAATACGAGACACCATTTCTTATCCCTGAGAACTACTCAGTGTAAATATGTTTTCTTAATCTGCAGACTCTAAGAACGGTGAAAACAACTTTCAGTGAACTTACTTTCTTCTTAGGTAGTACTTTAACTAGATAAATTATTACCACTAGGGTGGGGGGATGAGAATTAAATGTTCCAAAAATAAAAGGGCTTGGAATAAAAAATGCATTTTATTGTTTCAGCATTTATCAGACTAATCTTGCTCTCAAGCGCTTCTAAAACAGCATGAAACTTGTGTTAGCATGCAAAATTGCCACCCTTCCATTGGGCAACGTTATTGAACTTGCTGCTCGACTTTTCAGAATTTTCTTCTGGTAGAATTATTATTATTATTCAGTGTCCATGACCACAATTTTCATAAATCTTAGTTATATTTGGAAAAATTAGCATTTAATAAGCAATAACTTTTCAGATTAAATTTTGCCCTAATATTTGGAAGCAATTTTTATAGTAATTTCACTCACTCTTTCCTTAGATCTTTGTTTCTAATAGGTTGTCTTCATTCTTAGTTCTCGGTGACTACTTATCTGTTGGATGGGTCGTTTTTATTTCTTCTTCTGTATTTCTATTAGTTAAAGGTCTAATCCCGACTCACTTATAAGCATTCCAGTGTCTTTCAGCTGAAGTGAGATTTTTCACGACTTTTTGCAACCTGTTGAGCACTTTTTTACTTATAAAGAGGTTCCACTGTCGCCTTGAAATAGCTGCATGTTGCGTTTTCGTGAGAGAATTTGTGCTTTACTCACGATTTTTTTTTTTTTTATTTGTTTTATTTTTTGGTTTTTTTTTTTTTTTTTCTTCATTTTAATTATATAATTCATATCGTTTTTCACCATGTTTTTTTCTCACAAAATACATTTTCACATGTGATTTCGGTGAATTAATGCTGCTTGTTGATGAAAAATCAATTGCGATATCAAAGTTTTTTTTATTATTATTGACGTTCAAAAAATTAAGTAAGAAAAATAAAGAAATAATTTAAAAAAAAAACTTTTTGACTTTTGTGTTTTAACTTACTCAAATTTATAAACAAAGCTTTGAAGTTTTAATTTTATATATTTTACTCAGCTTTCAAATACGATTCTTAAATTTTAGACAATAATTCAAAATATTTTTCTCAATATACGTTGAAGTTGTAAAAAAAAAAAAAGTATTTTGGGGGGAAAAAATGACTTCAGTTGGGAATTGCTCTAAAAAGTAAAAAATGATTTTATTCTTTGAACATTATCGACTCCACTTTCGAATAAAAATTTTGAAGTCAGCGCAAAGCAATAGATAATGTAATCACACGTAACAACAATTCAATTGGAAATATACATTTTAATTGATCCAAGTTCTTCAATAGCATTCGCATACATTGCATTATATTATATGCAAATATAGTGGTAATATATTATATGCACATATTAGTGTAACGGTACAAATGTTCTGTTCTTAATTTTGAATGTTTTTTCCTAAAAATAAGTTGGCAAATTATGGTTAAGCATCAATTTACCTATCGTTTCTACGCCAAATTCAAAACTTTTATTCGAAAAACCCTAACACAAATGCGTGATTATTAATGAAGACCTGGATAAATTAAAACTTAATATGTATGTTACTTAATTATTCTATCTATTCACTGTAAAAAATGAATGTTGTTTTTACAGTATAATATAGCTAATTTTATAATAATAAACTGTAATAATTGCTAATTTTACAGTAAAAAACAGTAAAATTGCTACTTTTACAGTATTAAACTGTAAAATTGCTAATTTTAAAGTTTATTACCGTTGCTTTTACAGTTTTAAATTAGAACCTCTGCTGCCAGTATTATACTGTTGTTTTTACAGCATAACAAAGCTAAGCTTTACGGCAATAAACTGCAAAATGTCTAACTTTACAGTAAGAAACTGTAAAATTGCTTAGTTTTAATTTAATATTGTGTATTTTACAGTTTTAAATTGGAACCTCGACTGCCAGTATTAGACTGTAAAAACAAGTTCATTTTTGCAGTGTTGTTTTTGCGCCTACTCCAATAATCATGCTTTAAAAGTAGTATCGATAATATTTAAAAAACAAAATTATTTTTCAGTTTTTAGAGTTATTACCTACTGAAGTTCTGAAATCGTTTTTGCATCGGAAAAAAAATGTTATCGATCCCTTTCGCATAATGGCTCATTGCTCTGAAAGTTCGTACTGAAAGTAGAGTTGGTGTACTGTCATAGCTTGTTTTTTTTTCTTTTATTAATGCTCTGTTTAAAGTTTTTTTAGCAAAACATAAAAGATTTACATATGCCCCTCTTCCCCTATAAATTATTGTTCGAAATGAATAACTAATTGAGAGAAATACAGAAAAAAAAAACTGTTGAATCTGTGCATCTGTATACAAAATAAATAAGACTCTTGAAACAAGTTATCTGCAGTTTTGTCTTCCCCATTAACTACTTTTCGCCTTGCACTCCTTCTGTAACTTGAAAGAATGTTATGGATGGCATTTTTTAGTTATTTTGTGCCAATTATAGACGGTTTGCTGAAACTGAGTCACCAATCTACTCATAATTTTTAAAGAGCAATATCTAATTAAGGTACAAACACATAATGACTCTTATTGCAAATAGTTGCTTCAGCTGCATTATTCTTGACGAAATCTGCAGAGCTAATCACTTGCTTTTTAATATAACTTTCTTTTTTACCCCTACTTAATAACCTAGTCCAACATTTTTTAGCTTCCCCTCCCAACTCGTACTAACGGTACTCAGCGAACATAAATCTAATCTTTAATATGATTTAAGCCGAGTTTTAATGCCAAATGTTTCTCCCTTATTCCCATTTCGGGAAAGGCGATGTCTGGGCTGCACTTGGCGATATTAATAGACCCCTGGCGCGAATTCGTCTAATGTTCATGCAACTAAATCCCCTTCTTCGGTTTACGGCATCCGCCTTGACTAATGAACCGTCAAGGGGATTTCGGAATTGCAAATGATTCCAAATTTAGAATGGCTACAGGTTTCCGGGGATAAATGCGACATCATTTTTCTCTGGAAATTTTCTTCTGGAAGCGATCAGTCTTCGGAAATTGAAACATATCTTTTCATTTGGACCGAAATTCAGAGTTGATAATTTCTGTTTGAATTAAAACGATGTATTCACGTAAAAATTAAAACAATTTTTATAATGAAGTAATGTGATTTATGAAGTGAGAATTATGTTTCCTCCAATGGTATTATTTTCGTTCAATTTGCTAGTCGGAAGCAGCATTTGGAAAACGATGGTTTTAGTCAGATTTAAAAATATGTACGAATTTTAACAATGTACAGTGTGAGGTTATAGTTGATTTTAAGAGGAAATTTTATGAAGCAGTGTCATGAAATATCAAGTCATATATTGATTAACTAATTGTTAAACATCAAACTATACGCTTTCTGGTAAGAAATTTGAATCAATATTTATAAATGGCGATGCAAGTTCTCAGAAACTCATAACGTTGGAATATTTTTAAGGCACTTCTAAAGTGTCGACAACGTTAAATTTTGCATCTAAAATAACACTGCACGATAAACGTACAGTAAGAAATCGTACCTTAAAAGGCTCAAAAATAATTTCGAATTCAAATGAGTTACTTATAATGTATTTAAGGTATTGTTTATTTATAAGGCAAAGCTTTTCAAATAAATTTTAAAAGAATGTCTTTACTAGCGGGACAAAACAAATTAAAATTCAGTACCAATTTGTTCTGAACGAAACAAATATTTAATCTTGGTTATCTGTTTCAATTCCACGAAACTACACTAAAAATGAATATTATTTTTACAGTATGATACAGCTAATTTTATAGTAATAAACAGTAAAATTGCTATTTTTAAAGTTTATTACCGTGCATTTTACAGTTTTAATCTGGAACATCTGCTGCAAGTATTATACTGCTGTTTTTGCATTATAATACGTCTAAATTTTACAGAAACAACCTGAAATTGCTAGCTTTAGAGTAAGAAACTGCACAATTACCAGTTTTAGAATTTATTACTGTGCATTTTACAGTTTTAAATTGGAACCTCGGCTGCCGGTTTTGTACTATAAAAACAAGTTCATTTTTTGCAGTGTATCTTTGGTTAATAAAGATTACATTGAACTTCTAGAACGAACTAAAGAATATTCTTTTAATTAAATTTTAACTTGTTAGTGATTAAATTATTACTATCGAATAAATTTGTACCTTTATACCAGTGGTGGCCAACCCGCGGCACGGCGGAGTATTTAGAGTGGCACGCGAAGACTTATTGAACTTTTTTCAAAATTGAGAAAATAATGTGGTTTTCAGCAATTTTGTGGAACTTTTTAAACCTTATTCTCATAGTTGAAAAAATACCTTTAAAATCTTACTGCTAATTCATTTGTATTTAATTATAAACTAGCTGACCCGGCAAACGTTGTTTTGCCATATAAATAATTTCCTAGTAATTTCTAGTGTAGACAAAAAATAGCTTACTTATTGTAAGTATGTATGTATGTATGGTAGAATGTGTATATTGTATGCATGTAAGAATGTGGTATATGCGTGAAATAAGCATGGAGCGCTGTGAACGATGAGGGAATATAAAAATAACAAAAGGCAAACATTATTTTTAAGTTATTATAATTTATTCCTTAAAATTATATATCATTAATTAAATAATTACGACAGTAACACTACTAAACAATATCAATCTCTTAATGCTATAGCGTGAACAATATTTTTTGTTAGTCCATCTTTAGCTAACACAAACAAACTGGATGGTTTACCCACTCGAGAGCATGCCACGTATAATTGTCCGTGTGAAAAACATGGAGTTCTCAAATCTAAGCCACAAACAGACATCGTTTGACCTTGGGATTTGTTGATAGTCATTGCAAATGCCAATCTAATCGGAAACTGAATACGTTTGAATTGAATTGGCACATGTGTAGGTATAATAGGAATCCGTGGTATGAGTATATTTTCACCTCTGAACTTGCCATTTAAAATCCTGGCTTCGATCACGTTTTTCATTAATTTTTGAATGACTAATCGCGTACCGTTGCACAGCCGGGGCGGGTTCAAATTACGAAGCAAGATAATTGGAGATCCAACTTTTATTTTTTAAAAATTTGTGTCACTTTAATGGTCGTTCATACCCCCCCCCCCTCTCGCAGTGAAAAAAAAACTTTACACAGCAGATTTTGCCTAATAACTCAACACTCATGGTGTTTGATACATTTTATTTGTTTGTAATGATGTTTTTTGGTCACAACCAATATGAAAATCACAAAAAATAGTTACTTTAATTTTTAACATATATTTATCTTCAGAATTTTTGACTTTTAATTTTACCTTGAATTTGACGTAAATGCAAGGTATAAAATACAGAATTTTATAAAGGTACAAAAAATAACATAATATAATTGATAGTGTATATAATTTTTGAAAAAATAATATAAGTGCCGCAAATCAAAAACCATTTATTGCCACAATCGATTCAAAGCCCCCAAAAATGGCGCAAACGTCCATAAGAAAATTCTACAGCATCGAAGGACCCCATTGCCAATTTTAACAAAGATCCGACCAAAACTGTCATTTTGTGCTATAAAAAAATATGGGGTAGATCCCCATGAGGGGATGTACCTGCATGGACATTACAATCATTAAAATCATTCAAAAAAAAAAAAAACATGCAGCTGTTCGAAAAAATTCTTGCGGGCCTGGATTCGATCTCATTCCATCAGGAACTTCAACCTGACGCGCATAACCACGTGACCATCGGGTCGCTCATTGAAGTAAGGATTTACGATAACACATAGTGTTTTAAATGACATGAAATGTTAGTTTTTCGATCATAACTTTTTTCTAGTGAACAAATATCGTCATATGAGTACATGGTACCTAAATTACACCATCTCCTATCGATTAAAAAAAAATCGTCCAAATCGGTTTAGTAGATCAGATATTATGTGCGAACAAAAAAAAATTTAGGGGTGGACTACCCCTAACATTATCAGACATTATGTGCGAACAAAAAAAAATTTAGGGGTGGACTACCCCTAACATTTAGGGGGATGAAAAATAGATGTTGGCCGATTCTCATAGATACTGAATAAGCACAAAGAATTTCATCAAAATCGGTCAAGTCGTTTCGGAGGAGTATGGCAACGAAAACTGTGACACGAGAATTTTATATATTAGATATAATACGTTATAATATGGTCAAAAGATTAATCTGGAGATGTAATCGTGCGTTCCATAAATGATTTGGGCAAGAATCCAAAGAGCGGGAGCTGGTGGGGAACGTGCCCAATACCCCAAGTGATTCTGAGGATTCAGACTCACACTCGGATGGTTTTTTAACGGATGGCACAACTTAATCACGCTCTTCCAAAGATGGTTCAGCAAATGACCAGAAATTTGAATTATCACTGCCAGGGAAGTTTTTGGGCTAAAACTTTCTAAATTAACTTAACTGTTAGTCACTGTCGGATCTAGGAGAGGGCAAGGGGACCCTGGCTTCGGGCATCAAAACTTAAGTGTATCGAAAGCCCAAATACGGTTCTAAAAATGCATCATGAACTCCCTAGGAGTCCAAAAAATTCTTAAAATTACGTTTTTCACCCTCGTATTTCACCCTCTTATTTAAAGTCTGCAGATATGGCCTGGACCTGAACCTTTCGTTCAATGGCGGATCCAGAAATGTTCCAAGGGAGGGGCGATTGTTTTTTTCTACTCACTCCCCTTTTTTTACCACATATTCTGGTTAACACATGTTTATTGCAAATGTTTCGGTTTTCAATTTTGATAAAATTCCAGGTCAGAGCCTCGAATCCCAACCACTTCTCAAAGTATCATCAAAAATCATCTAAAATTGCCTTTTTTGAACTTCAAAGTCGAAAAACTGTTGGAGAAGAGTCTTTCAAGGGAGGAGCGATCGCCCCCATCGCCCCTCCCTTGTATCTTCCTCTGCTTTTGTTCTCAATGACTACTCAAAAATGACTCCACACAATGTAGCGAAAAATTTCAATGGAAACCCTGAAATGTACCTTTCTCCTATCGTTTTCAAATAAAACCAAAAGTCACATTTTTAGGACAATTTCAAACACGCTTTGGAAGAGATGAACTTGATAACATTAAGGTTTCGGTTTATGAGACAGTCTACAATTGTACTTTTCAAACTTCAATGTTGAAAATTTTCCAGAGAGCGAGAGCTCCTACCAATTTACCGTTTCCATAACCTGACCAAAGACAGGGACGTCATTTCAAGTTTTTCCGGGGGGGGGGGCAAGGGGTGAAAACGCAATGCAATTTCATCGGAAATCAGCAAAAACCACACCCACTTATACAGGGTGTCCACTCCAATCGTGGACCAATAGCTAATTTCTAAACCGTTAGAGATAAGCATATAGTTTATTTGGGAAAAAATCTCCAAATTATGAAAGAAATTTTGTGTCTATTCAATGTTTTTCAAAAAATCAAATTTTGAAAGAGTTACGAAATTTAAATTTTTATACAGCCCCCCAGTCCTATCAATCATATTTAGTAAAACATTCTTGACACTGTAACGTTTAAAACTAAAAAAAAATCACTCTTCTACGACAAAAATTGACCGAGTTATGACGTTTTGAAAAATCAAGATTTTGAAGGATTTCGCATACGGTCCCTTAAGCGATCTCTCGATGACGTCATGAAACAATGCAAAATCTTGATTTTTCAAAACATCATAACTCGGTCAATTTTTGTCGTAGAAGTGTGATTTTTTTTTAGTTTTAAACGTTACAGTGTCAAGAATGTTTTACTAAATATGATTGATAGGACTGGGGGGCTGTATAAAAATTTAAATTTCGTAACTCTTTCAAAATTTGATTTTTTGAAAAACATTGAATAGACACAAAATTCCTTTCATAATTTGGAGATTTTTTCCTAAATAAACTATATGCTTATCTCTAACGGTTTAGAAATTAGCTATTGGTCCACGATTGGAGTGGACACCCTGTATTTAAATACATTGATTTCTCAAAGTCAGGCCCCCCCAAATGACGGGCCTGACCAAAGATAGCAAAAAACGAGTTTTCCCTGCACAGAGCTTCTTCACTGCTTAAACTTAGAGAAATAATATAGTATTTGAGTAAAAGTTACACAATCAGCCCATAAATAAAAAAAAATTCCTTTTTTTGTCATTGAGAAATTCAAAGTGGCACGCGAAATATTTCTTTGAGAGAAAGTGGCACTTTTCCCAAAAAGGTTGGCCACCCCTGCTTTATACTGTAGTGTAAGTGTTGTAGGGGGGGGTGACAGAATAGATATGAGCATAAGTTGGTAGAATCAAAGAAGTGTGGGATACACGAGCTCAAATTTTGAAAAGTAGGGAGAGGCTAATATAAATATTAAACAGTACGGATTTCCACACCTTCTCTACAAACCGCAGCTTTTACAGACAAAATGAGTTCATAACCCATTACCGTTATTCAAACATTGATCAGAAGGCAAAGTTGAGCCACATGGTGAATCCTCCTCATTAGTAGAACTGCTATAACTACATCGAAAATTTTCATAAGTTTTAATCCTTGCCTAATTTTAGGCACATAATAATTATGTTTGCTGGCTACGACAAGATTCGTTGACACATTTTGTAGCTACTAAAAATTCCACGGAGTAGAAGCATCACCTGCCTTCATCAAATTTTGTTGAAGTAATTATCTTGCAAAAGAACTCTGTTTTCCCTTGCTTAATTATAAGAAGGACGAGCGCAAGAACGATATGAAGTATTCCGAGCATAGGCGGCTGGTGCACCAAAATAGTGGGGGGTCAAGAGAAATACGGGAGAGGAGGTTAAAAGAAATGGGGGGCGGGGGTTAGGATGACACCTTCAAAGGTTTTTTTGCTACAATTGGGTTATAATATTGGGTTTTAACATTGCTAAAAATGTGGAATGTGGTCTTAAAAATCAACCTGACTGGTTTATTTTCAACCATTCTTATGAAATAACATGAAAAAAGTCCGTTTTTAGCCTACTTTCCCGTTAAAATAAAAGAAAGACGAAAAAAGTATTAAAAGTGGCTTAATGCATCTAAAAAATATAGCCAAGTTCAAAAAAAAGTCAAAGAAACAAAAACGTAAAATAAGTATTAAAAAAGTAAAAATTGGAAAGTAGGGTATTGAGATGGGGAATTTGTGTGTCGGTCGGTCGGTCTGTCTGCCCCCCCCCCCTCCTAATAACTTTTGAATGACCATTCCGATTTGGACAAACTTTTTTTTGTTGGAAAGGTCTCGGCGAGTACAGCTCATTCTCATATTTGATTTTTCGATTTGAACAATTTTTGGTTCAACTTTGAACCGTTCAAATCACCTGTCCCGCGATGCTAACTTTTGAGTGAACAGTCCGATTTGAACAAACTTTTTTTTGTTCGAAAGATCTTATCACGGATACTTCATTCCCGTATTTACATTTCCGATTTGAATAATTTTTCGTCCAACATTGAACCGCTCAAGCAAGCTGTTACCCCTAATAAATTTTGAGTGAACAGTTCGATTTAAATAAACTTTTTTTTTTTGTTCGAATGATCTCAGCAAGGACACTTCCATTACCGTATTTAAATTTTCAATTTGAACATTTTTTCGTTCAACATATTGAACCGTTCATGCAACCTTTCCCCACCTAATAACTTTTAAGGGAACTGTCTGAATTGAATAAACATTTTTTTTTTGTTCGAAAGATCTCGGAGAGGCTCATTCCCATATTTCATTTTTTGATTTGAACCATTTTTCGTTCAATGTTGAACTGTGCAGAAAAAAAACTTAACACTAGTGCCTACGGGGAAATTTAAGTTGAATGTTGATCCGGAACTTGAAGGCGGATTTCCTTCAAACTAACTTTGTAAGAAAATGGTTTTGATAAATAATGTATGTAAAGTACTTTTCTGAATAATCTTCTGTGAGGACTCTGATTCCGACTCCGACTCCGCAAACATGGTGGAAATGCAGGCTCAGAAAAAAATGACTGACTGGGCAGACGATTTTTTGTTTTTTTATTAATTTGTTTTATTTTATTTTATTTTATTTTATTTATTTTTTTTTTGGCAGACGATTTTTTTTGACCAAAAATTTTTTGTTCACGAAAGCATTTTATTCTTTATTTATATTTAACAACTTGCAACGGATTAAAAATGAAATTCGAGATATTTGATTGACGGACGATTTTTTTTTTTTTTTTTGAAAGCGATTGAGGAATTTTTCTACGTAAGAACTATAACAGTTACTGTCTGATTGTGTTTTGTGCGCCTGGCAGCTTAGGAAGCTTCCATCTGAAAAGGGGGGATTGGTTAAGGATGCGCACTTCCCGATGCCTTCAGCTTTTGTTCACTTACTACTTCCTCGTTGCTTTTCCCCCCTATTTCGAGAAAGTCCGAAGAGACTTGGCGCGTGCGCAGATACGGCGGAGGTCGCACGAAAAAATTTTAGACAGTACATTCTTTAAAGGTGCGACAAAACTTTATTTATTCGTTTATTTACTTTTTACGTGTCTATTCCATCTGATGAGAGGGGTACATCTTGCTTTTAGAAATCGGCTTTAAGTGCTTAAAAGGTATGTTTGACATAATTTTCAGTCTCAGATAATTAAGAGAATATTGATCAGATGCTAGAATGCCGATGTCGATGTACGGAAAAGTAGGCTCGTTTAGTTTTTAACAGAACTTCTTGTTTGTAATTTTCAGCTTTTGTTTTGATGAAAGATGAAATTAATTAATCCACAGAGTAAAAAATCATTTTTCACTCAATCATTATTTTTTAACCATGAAAAGTGAAGGGGAAAAATTACTTTTGAAAGTGAGGGGGCAGTCGCTCTCCTTGCCCCTGTACGAAAGGCCTATGATTCCGAGAACAGTATTGGATTTGATTATGAAAAGGCGAGTGTGTTGTCGAAATGAGGCTTGTGTGAACAGACAAATCTCAGCTCTGTAGGAATTTTTCCGAAATCGAATGTCTATTTTGTGACCGGGCTACAATGGGGATTGATTGTTTGACCAAAAGCACACAGAGTATCCAATTTAAGTAAAATACTTGACGCATTGTTCATGATTTTTAGATGTTTCAAAAACACCCCTCATTAATATGCAAAATCCTGGGAATTTTAAGAAGTAGGAATACATGAAGGAATTTAGGTAACTTTGGTGGAAATAAGCCATTTTAACCATATGTGTATGAGGAAGGTTTTATATACATGTACAAAATGTTTAAAATTCAGCTAATCTATATATATAAAGATGACGGTGTTCGTTTGTCTGTATGTTTGTAACCGCTGGCCAGAAGCCCCCGCAGCACCCACAGACCTGAAACTTGGCTCAAAAATTCGAACGTACCCCGCCCTCGTGCACCTCGAAGCCCAAATTTTTAATTTCGAATTAGTTATTTTTAAATTAATTAATTAGTCTCATTTTTGGTGTATCCGCCATAATTGAGGGGGGAAAACCTCGCCCCACCCCAAAACATTATATAT
Source organism: Uloborus plumipes (assembly GCA_038373865.1). NCBI lineage: Eukaryota > Metazoa > Arthropoda > Arachnida > Araneae > Uloboridae > Uloborus > Uloborus plumipes. The sequence goes on along the minus strand of JAXGGA010000736.1, from coordinate 104,226 downwards.
CGTTGGAAAGGGTTTTTTTTTCTGAAAAAGAAAAGTTTTAGCACGTTTCTGTCCGTTAATTAGGACAGGAGATATTAATTAATCAAATTTAGTCAATTTTCAAGGCCTAACTCTACGCAGAACTGAAACACTAGAGCCATTTTCCTGATCAGCTGCTCTTTTGTCCCTGAAGTTACTTTGTGGTTTAAATTTGCGTATAGATTTAAGCCTTGAAAATTTATTCAATTTGATTAATTAATATCTCCTGTTACTTACTTAACTTTCTGTCTCTTATATTTATTTGGCGAATTGATTTAAACTTTAACATGACTTTAAGTGGAATTTAAAAGGTTGTGGAGCGCATTTGAACTAAAGGATATAATAATTTTTCTTCAGAGGAGGTTCCCGGCCAGTGAAATCTTGATTATTTGAGGGTCACTGTTAGATTGTAATCACTTCAAAGAGATGGTACGAAAGACATTATATTTCTTTCCTTTTAATGTTCACATTAAAATCATGGAAGAATGGCTGTGGCTGATCTACCTGATACAATCGGTTCCCTATGTTAATAAATTTAGATTTGGCGACCAATTTTACATTGAAATTACGGTTAAATCGGTGAATTATCACGGGACGCGGGAGCGTCCCGCCCCGCCAAGAAAACCAAATACAAGCCGCCAAGAAATTTCCGTCGCCAATAAAAATGTAAAAGAGCGACTAGGACTGTTTACGCGAGTAACCAAACCGGGGTTTTCACCCCTCTGTATCTCAGCCCCATAAAGATCCTTAGAGTTCATTTTTGGTATACTCAATCTCCAGCGGCCCCTGACGGCACATACTAAAGCAAAACATCCAGGACCCTCAGGGGGAGGGGTGATATATGTTATAAAATCGCTATTTTTCGCACTTTTTAAAAATTGTTTGACAGGGGTCCAGACTAAACGGTAACTCGGATTGAGCTCTGCTTTTGCACCCACATTTATTTTGTCCCAAAGCTCGGCATAGGGGGTTTTTCGACCCCCCCACCCCCTCCCCCTCGCTTTTATTTTCCGTATCTTTTCTCCCCGGGGGTCTTTAGTGTTGATTTTTGGTATGAATATTCTCGATGAGACATTGAGGACATTTTCCCAAAATTTACCCCCCGGGGTCATCGCACCCCGGAGTTATTAATGCTTAAAATTGGTCCGATTTCTATCTACCAGCTCTGTTCAACATCTGAGCGTTTATGTTTTCATTGTTGGGCCACGAGGAAAGAAAACTCAATGATTTATAATTTTATCTGTTGCCAGTTTCTATTTGTTAACAAATAAAATATTTGTAATTGATTTTATTGCATAGGGCTTTTAACCTTCCGGAAAGCGCGCGACATACCGATACACGAGAGCGCGCGCTGGGTCAGAGTGACCCATATTACATTTTAAGAGCATTTTAACAATATTTAATGAATAATTCAGTAGTAAATCATGATTTTGACAAATATTAATCAAGGATCTCAAAAGTATATCCAAGTTCAAGGGGTCGACTTTGAATGCAGCTACAGTGGACCTGATCCATTTCTTTCAAATAGAAGTAGAGCAGCGAGTGTTTATCCTTGCGCCTGGGTCGAAAAGACCCAGCGCGAACGCTCGAATGTTAAATGGGATCTTCAATTTAGTTCATTTTAATATGAGATCGGCAGTAAGGGTTGGGGTTTTTTTTTTTAACTTTTAATTTAATCGTAGTATTGTTAGCAACTAGCTTTGTTATATTCATTATAAAATAATCAGACGAAAATAAATTATCTAATGCAGTAATTATTGAATTTTAAAAAATGTTAGAACCAATTTTTTTGAAAAATCGATGTTAAACTTAACAATTCATTATTTTAACAGATATTTGCAAGGGTCATAGAGCATTTTAATGTTCAAAAAATAAGACTAGTATTTTAATGAAAAAATAGGAAATTTTCAATACATTTCAAAATTCTAATGAAACATCATTTATAAGCATGGAATCAAAAGATATGTACAATAAGGAATTAGGAGCAATATTGGATAGTGGAATCTAGAAACATCGAATAAAAATAAAACCTCCAACTTTTAGAGCTGTTTCATTTTAAACAAACTTTAGCTATTTTCTTTTCTTTTTTTTTTTTTTTTTTTTTTTTTTTTTTTTTTTGTTGTGGTGCTGCATCCTCAGTTACGTGCCTTATACAAAAGCACCTTGCCTTTTCCTATAAAGTGATTCTTGTAAATGAAAAGTTTACTTATTTTAAATTCTTAATTCCCTTTTTTAAACACTAATGCAGATATTAAAACAAATACTTTTAAAAGGCGAACCACATAAGCATACAAATACACTCAAGTCCATAAATTAAGGATAGTTGAGAATCGCCAGAAAATCGAACTCTAAAATGAATAAATCAACCGTATAATAGCTACACACATCTTCACGAATAATATGTAAATTAAAGGAAGAAATTGGGGGACGCCAATTGTGCGTCACAATGACGAGAAAGGTCTATGAGGTATGCTGGCAATGAAGTAAAAGTGTTTGCATGCTTTTTACAAGCCTTAAGGTGCTCTTCATATTTATTACCGTCTCGCTCGCAGCCTTGCACAGCTGCCAATAGTAATACCAGAATGACAAAAATATTTTTTTCCTACTTCTTATAACATAACCTGTCTAAAAAAAATTTAACTTCCTATACACCCTCTTTTACGGTATTAAAAAAAAAAAAAAAAAAAAAAATTAAATTTATCGATTGAAGATTTTTTGGGGAGGGGGGGGTGTCCGTGAAGTAAGTAATTTTGAGGGAGGGAGCAACAGCTAAGTCACGATATTTATAGCATTAGCATGGTTCAATGCCATTTTAAGGTTAGCTTTCCGAGATGTTTTCTACAAAATGCTTTTATGCTTCTGCAAAATTGTTGATCAAATAGCAATCGGCACGTTTTGTGATGCCAGAGTGTACACAAAATTCTTAATGGACTCATCTTACATTTAATTCTTTTTTTTTTTTTTTGTTAATTCACTAAAGTAATTCACCTGATTTCCTCAAGTTAAAAATACTTTTGTAATTAAAGATTCATTTTCAAATGATGGAGAGGCTTTGAACCACTCCTTTGCGGCTCTTTTGATTGAACTTCAAAATCCATATAATTTGGCCGAAAATCCATTCCTTTAATTTACACACACCTAAAACATTTATGCTATTACTAAACCAAGATAAATTTAGAATCTACCAAAAAAAAAAGGTTCAATTAAGACATTTAACAGGGCTTTTACTCACTTTTAGAAATAAAATGGAAGAGTTTTGAAGGAGTAAAAGGATATTTTGAAGGACTGCCTCCAACACATATTAAACTGGTATTAACTAATCAAGCTTTTTTTAAAAACACGATTCCTAAATGTACTATATTAAAATAAATCTACTAAAGCATTTTTAAACGTTTTAAACAATAGACGAAACAATTTTCACCTCTAGAATTGAGGTAGGGAAATAAGGAATACATATACAAAAACATGTGTTGTATGTATACAAAATTTGAAGAGAAAAAAGGGTTACGTTATAGTTTCACACAGATGAAGGAGGGAATAGCTCGGTAAACTAAGGACTTTTGCATACTTTGAACTGATGCAAAAAGTAAGTTTTCTATCAACAAATGTTCAAGAATGGATATCCTGGGTAGAAGTTGTACAAATTAGGAGGCACTAGAATTCTACAGTGACCTTATAAAGGGAAGTAAGAATGGAATGTTCTAGATTATGGCCGTGGACGAGAAAACATTTTCAGCCAATGGAACTGCAGCTCTGTCCTAATGTGACAATGTCTGTCTGCTTCTTGAAATTCAGTGCTAAGACTTAGCGATAAATCACAGATTTGGTGCCCATATCGAAAGTCTGAAGAAATTTTTGTTTCATTGAAGGAACAAGAAAATTATTTTTGCTTATTATTCCTTATTTTTTGCTTGAATTGATTATCATAGCGAAATATTATGTAGTCTTGAACTGAAAATGAAGGAGTTTTGGAGGAGTTAGCATCAAAATGCAGGAGTTTGAAGGGCCCTTCAAAAAAATTTCGAGAATGAAGGACTTTCGGGGGATTTTTGAAGAAGCGTATGAACCCTGTTGAAATTTAATATTGTTTCTTGCACAAAAAAGCAGGTTGATGTTATCAGGGCATTTTTATTCAAAAATTTGTTTTTACTGATGTCACACAAAACAGTATATATATATATGTATATATATATATATATATTGGCTATCCATGTAAGTGACATATAAAATGAGGATTCCTACTCTAAAAAAAATTCTAAGCATTTAAATTAAAATAAGCAGGCGTATTTACACAATAAAATATAAACATAAGCAACAAAATATGAAAAAAAAAAGAAAATAATCAATTCCACTACTCAAAAATAAAACTAACCTCTTTATGTGTTCATATTCATGTTCGGTTAAAATTACTCGTATTTAATGTGTTGTTGTGGTAAAGGCTAATTTAAGGCAATGAAAAGGATGAACCATACAAAATAACCTAATATTGTATTTATCTTAGTGCTAATATTCATATTAACATTAAAAGTGATTCAACTTTAAGAAAGAAAACAATTATTACTTCCTTTTACGTAGTAAAGGAAGTATTGTGATCGCGAAAAAAAAATCACTCAAATTTGAGTCTAAATTTTGATTTTGCTCACCCCCGAATGAAAATTCCTTAGTTTTTTTGACCTGTCAGCACGTGCATATGTACCTACCAACATATAAGCAGCCGAAAAAAATTTTTCAACCACCCCCGAGTTAATTACGACGAGTTTTCGTGTGACGTCTGTATGTACGTGTGTGCGTATGTGGGTCGCATAACTCAAAAACTATATGCCGTAGAAGCTTCTAGCTTGGTATGTAGGCTCTGAGGATGGTCTAGTTGTGCACCTCCCCTTGTGGTTGCATTTGAATGTTCCCAAGGGGGTGTTTTACCCCTTTTTTGGGGAAAATCAGTGTTAATTTCAATGCAGAGGGAAAGATATGCATTGGCGCGACCACTTTCCGTTATGTCGCCAAGCTTTTGGTCGCCAAGTGTTTGACGCCAACTTGGCGACATATCGCCAAGTTGGCGACAAATTTGGCGATTTTTTTTTTTTTTTTTGAATTTGGGTTTAATTTGGCGCAATTGGCGATATTTTGCGAAAAATTCACTGAATGATGTTAAAATCGGCGATATTTAGTAAATGAATCATTGTAAAACATTTGTTTTGCATTGTTTCGAAGCAAACTAGGGGTGTAAATGTTCGAATTGATATCTTGCTCACTCATAGCATAAATTTAACACTAAGGCATCTACAAAGAAATTTACACGTAAAAGGAAGTAGTGTGGGACCCATACCAGATTTTTTTTTTTTCCAGAGAAGCGATTTTGAAAGTTTACTATACTACAAAAATGCAGTTTGTCTCTAGCCAAACTGTTGAAAAAATAATTTCCTTGCATCAAATAAAAGAAATAAGATAAAAGTCACAATATAAATATTCTATTACTTTTTTTTTTTTTTTTCAAATTTTGTACAAGTTAGATCAGTGCTTCTTAACCTCTTCTACTTTGCGGCACACTTAAGAGGTTGTTCAATTCTTGGGGCACACTGAACAAAATTTCATAATGTTCACATAGGCAATGTTTTCATATCATTCACTTGTCAAAACAAAGCAAATAAAAAAAATATCTTATCCATATGGATAGAACATTTAATTTAACTAATGTAGTGAATTTGAAATATTTTAAATATTTATTAGCTTTACGAAATATTTCAAAGATATAAATTGAATTTAAGTTTATTATGATTACTCGCATAATGCATATTTTGGCCAGCATACCTCAAACTTTTATTTAACACTACTGAGACACTTGCAAATATCTTGAGGGACAGGAGCAACTTTTTTTCAGCTTATCTTGATAGAGCTTTGCGAAAATTTTAAATCTAAGCTCTGGACTTGATCTCTGGTTATTCTTGAAAAGTGTCAGTGTGTTGAGATTTCCATGTCATAAAATATTTGTTGAAAACGGTATCAGCACATGTGGGAATAGCATAACCATTGGTTTTTGGGTACTCTTTTTCCCTAATAGCCAATATTTGTTTCAAAGCACTTCGCTAAACATGTACCAAGGAGCAGTTGCTTCTGAGGAAAAGAATTATTCTGGCACCTTCAAAGAAAAATTCTTAACTGACTCAATGAATTGCTACCCAGGCGCGTCATTTGGGGGGGGGGGACTTGAAATGACGTCCCTGTTGCTACCCCAGTCATATTATATGTCAGCCAACTTGAAGTCGTGCTTACTTGTGTAATGAAGCAGAAAATATGTTCTGGAACCACATTTAATCTCTTTTTCTGGATATTCATTGCTGGTTTGTTTGAACTTTGAAAATGTTCAGTTAGTCACAATCAATTTTCTCTCCCTACAGCTGAATTTTTTTCTTGAATCGGCTTAGCTAGCCCATGCATCCAAGCACACTATCGCTATGTCCTTTGATTCTTCACTTCAGTTCGACAAGATTCTCAAAAATGTCAACTGTATATACTGATATTTAAAGCCAATATTTGTCTTGTAACAAACTGAAATGTTGCCCTTCGTTGTGAACATCAAAACCTAGTGTTTTATCCCATAACTCGAAAATTCTTGTCATGATCTTCCTTCTCAAAAGTGAGCAAACCGCTGTGCGGAGATGTGGGGAGTAGGGCCCCTGGTGGATATGTCCGATCCCTTCAGAAAACATGGTCACAAGGCGAGAATTTCGTATATTCTAGATTTTATGAAGTTGACGATTTTTGCAAATTTAACCAAAACTGACTTCTGTTCATCTGACAGATTGCTTGCCACTAGATCTTCATTATGGAAGGGGGCCCATTGACTGCATTATTTTTCTAGATATTTATCTGTTACTAGGAATATTTCATAATTTGTTGCATGCTGAGATAGTTCTTCACAGGAAAACCTAATGGTCTTGAAGAGTCTTCATGAACAAGTCTCACAAATGAAGATACACCACTGGCGTGGTATACCACAGTCATCGGTTCGTCCATCAACTTCACATAAAAATTTTCCAGCTACCAATATTTTTCGAATATCACACAATTTGCATTAATTTGCTTCCTGACAGCATTGTTTTTGTGGCACTCAGACTGCACTCAGATTGCTTCATTGCATCGGACCCTATCATTCCTTTAAACTTGCTGGTAAAAAAACTGCTTCACCCATGCTGTGCATTTTTTGCTTTTAGCAATTAATTAGACTACCAACATCATTTCTGATCGCTAGCACCCCGTCCGAGACTTTTTACGCTGGTAAAATATACCTATGTTGGTCCCTTTTCTACAATTACGAAAATATTGCGGCACACTGTGAATCTTTTCGCGTCACACCGGTTGTGAAGCACTGAGTTAAATGAATGCTTTTACAGTTTATAAAGACAAAAGAAGTACAATCTTTTATTAAAAGTGTTTTAATATATTATACAACAGTTTCACTACAAAATTCAAAAATATACATAACTAACGTTGAATTTGTCATTTTTACAGTAATATGAGACATTTACAATCAAAATGGGCATAAACGCATAATGTATGAAATTATGCATTCTTTCATTACCTTTAGAAAACACTGAATGAGCATTCTTTGAAGGCATTAACTTTTTGCATATAAATATTTGCATAGTGTGGACTTCAGAATTAATAGAAGATTTTGAGGTATTTTATGTGAAAGAAATTAGCTAAGCATATTTAAATACTTAACCTTTTGGATCCGGGCTGTTCATACAGAAATTTTTCTTTCGGCCCAGGTAGTATGACAGCTTAACCACAGATTTCTTTTCCATTGAAAAGAGAAGGCATAAACTGTCGTACCAGACGTATGAAACCTTGAAAAAGACCATGGCTCCAAAGGGTTCGAGTGAAAATTTCAACCCCGGCCTCTAAAGAAAAAAAGACTTATGGTACAACATGTGTACCACCCGGTTCCTAAAGGTTAACTGTGAAATATACTAAGTATTGGAGTCTCTTAGATGTTATATGCAGAAAAAAGTTTCATATTTTAAAAAAACTTGAATGGTACAATACTCATAATTAACCTTTAAGAACCGGGTGGTACACATGCTGTACCAAAAGTCTTTTTTCCGTTGAGGACTGGGTTGAAATCTTTGCATCTACCCTTTGGAGCCGGGGATTTTTCTAAGATTTCATACCCCCTTACTGGGGGATTACGGCTTTGTATTTGAACCTCCGCCGAAACGAAGTCATAAAACCTAAGTGATTGCCGTTGCACCTTCCTGTCTTCAGAGGAAAAGAGATCTGAGGTTCAATAGTTGTACCACCCGTCACGAAAGGAAAACTTCTATACAAATAGCCCGGATCCAAAAAGTTAGAGTATTCCTTTCAGAATACAAAACATTGCAAGCACATTTCTTTTAAAAATTGCTGTCTTGAGATTTCAATGAAAGGGACTAAACCTGGCAGCTGGTTATTCATTAAAAAGTATTTTCTTATTTTTCTACAACATTAAAAGTTATGTAGTTTAAAATTATTGCAGTTTTCTTAAAAATTGCTGAGTATTAACTTCGTTCACACATTATTTGCCTCAAGACAAAAAAGTTTTAAATGCAATAAAAATATCAAACTACAACAATCAAAAATGTAATATAAATTAGCATTTATAGCAGAATGTCTTTACAAAGTATGCTATAATTGACAAATATTTTTTTGAAAATGTCCTCACCTGATGTCACTCACAAAGCTTCATGGTCAAATTTTGAGAGAAAAAATATCAAAATATTTTATCATACTTTACAACAGAAAAATAATTTGATGCCACAGAAATTTTTAACAAGTATCAAATATAAGGTATGTTCTTATTGTCTCTACATCTGTGAGAAATGTCTCAAGGATGCAGAGGTTACCTTACACATACATATGTGTGTACATAGTTTATGTCTTTGTGAAGTGTTATGTCTCTTCCATCCTTCCCCAGCACCACCCACATACAAGTGTTTCTTGTTTCCATGAACAGATTTTAAGTTACATACTTAACAAAACATTAAATAACAAAATTACAGTTCTTCAAGAGATTTTTAACTCAAGAATCATACTATATATATATATATATATATATATATATATATATATATATATATATATATATATATATATATATATATATATTGAACTAAAGAATGCAGTTCATGTTTTTTAACAAATAGAGGTAGATATATCACTATTGTTCCAAGACTAGATAAAAATGAATTGCTCACATTTGAAATGTGGCTATTTTTGTACATCAGTTAAATTTAGAAATCAAACTTTCATGAAAGATTCAATCGTACATTAATACAAATGTCAAATCAAACCAGATTTCATTAGGATAACTAGTTTAGAACCAATGCCATTCCTGATGGTTCCTAAATTTGAATCTTGAATTTTCGTGATTCAGCACAGGTGACACAAGGATTCATATTGCGTCCTTGCACTTTTGAAATTGCTTGCCCCCCCCCCCCTCCATTCTACCCTGGATAAATCAACCTTCCATTTTAAATTAATGCACATTTGCTTGCAAATAAACATAAATGTACATTTGAGTCAAGCAAAAGTTTTAAAATATTAGATCAACTCTACTGTACTGTATTTCGCCACAACATTATCTTAATTCAAGTACAGAACAGGGGTTCATGACAAACTTCAATTCAAAACTAACAAAATTTTAATATTTATGTGTTTGGTTTTGATTAATTTCATGAAAGATAAATGCAGTTAAACACAACTCAGAAAAATATGCTATTTAGAGTGTTTCTCCTTTTTATTATGAGAAGTGATTGTTGACAACATTTCAGCAATCACGTAAAAAAAACGAAGAAAAAAGTTCTTCTGAAGTGTTTGCCTGATGATCTTCCATTTCACGGGAATGACTTTCGTTTGGAGTATACTAGATTCTCAGTCATCTTCTGGTTTCTCAAGTTTCATTTTTAAGTGTGCAGCAGTAAGAAAATTAATGCATACCAGCAAGTCTTGCCACATTGGAAGATTTTACTAAATTAAAAAGATGTTTCTATGTCAAAAATTGCTATAATATTGATTCCTAGTCTGAATGAAGTTGTGTTTCTCAAAAAAGATAAATTGATAAAATTGTCACTGTGACTGATGATTAAAATATAATTTTTTTTTTTTTTTTTTTTTGCATAATTGACACTATGTCCTCATCAACTTTATTCATGTCTAAATCAAAGCCATTTACATCATAAACAGCAACTTCTTTATCAACATCATCCTCCATGTTTAATATCAAGTCATCATCATCTTAGCAGGAGTTAGCTGTTTTGTTCAAGAAAAGTATCATCCTATTGACTTATAGCAAGTATATCTTTTCTCTGAGCTTTAGCTCTGGTCTCTTTTGCCTTATTCTAAACGTTCAGGTACTTGTGCTTCAACAATCATATGTCACCTATGATGAATTGCAGTGTAATATCCAGGGATTAACTCAAAAAATCAGAAGTCTTCCACCTTTCTAGGAATTGGTATGTACACTTTATACTTTATCTTTCAAATAACAGTAGTTAACTTCGAATAACAGTAGTAGTACTTTAAAATAGCCTTTGGTGCAGAGCTCGCTATGTATAAGAAAAAACATGACACCTGCATTGCGTTAATGAGCAGTTATATCAAGGCATAAGAAAACATAATCCATTGCTTTTAAAAAAGCTAAAACATTTAATTGCTGTAATGGTTCAAGTCTTATGATCGAGTGCAAGAGTTTCCAACCATTTTTACTGAAATGCCACATTGTAAATTTTGGGAGGCGAGGAGGGCCAACAATATTTCTGCTCAATAGCCAAGCTCCCCTCATGTACCTCTTTTTTTCTTTTTATTAGGGGGCAGTTTCAGAAATTTTCTGAGTTTAGTTATCTTAAAAAATACTTAAAGAAATACATTATAAAATTATTACTATTAGTATTATTTTCAATTTGTAAGCTTTCCTTCTTGTTTTGTCAGCAGCCTGAGGGCTGTAGGTTGGAGACCATTGATCAAGTGGATATCAAATAAAGGTGGCTTAGACAAGTTTTGCATTGAAAGTATTGAAGAGTTTTCTGATTTATAAAAACTGAGCATGCAATATTAAAAATACTAAATACAATAATTCATTGTTTTATATATCAATAGCATAATTTAGGGACAGTGAAATTGAAAAGATATAAAATACTTAAGTAATGTATGCATGCATGCATGCTTTAAATTACACAAGAGTACAAGTAATACAATTTTTAAAACAATTATTACTATGAACAATTTTAGTAAGTTTACAGTTTCCCACTTTTCAGCACAGTATGCTTTGCTTATTTTGCCAATGTGCAAATTGCGTTTTTTAACTTTTGGTGTGGAAAAATTAGTTAAAATAAATATTTTAATATAAAAAATAAATAATCTGCATTATGAATAAAAATCATTTTTTAACTGCTTGAAAAATATCATTTTGGAAGAAAATCATGAAATTGAAAGTTGTTTATTTACATGCAAAAAATATACACTCCTTATTCATGCTAGACCAACATTGCCTTACAAAAGTGCACCAAGGGTTCATCATTTAAAGTGTACTCATAAATTAAACAATTTTTTTTAAGCTGCTAAAGTTCTGAACTATAACCATTCACCCTGACCATAGTCATATCATAAGTCGAAACTATTTTATTTTTTTGGCAACATAAAAAATTGATCCAAATGGGGGGGGGGGGGAGAAAAGGCAAAGAAAAAGAGAATGTGTAAGGAAAGTTTTTATGTAACTCAGTCAAAAAGGCACAAAAAAACATTTTTATAGTTTTATGGATGAAAATTAATAAGCTAATTTTTATTGATAACATATATGCTCTCCTTATAGTGTGGTAAATATAATGAAGCATAAAAATTAAAAAGGCTTGTGCTGGAGCAAAGTTTTTGCAAGTAATAAATTCTTTTGAAAAGTCATTGATGGAAGTGAATCTTGAGCAAGAAGAAATATAAACAGCTCATAGCTTTTTACTGCATGTTCGAGCAAACATACAACTATTTCATCTTAAAATAAATATTTATCTCCAAGAAAGAAAAGTCATGCTTATTTTTTTAATGTAAATAAAACTCTTCACATTTATGACAAACATTTGAAAAAACAAAAAATTTAAAAGATTTGAAAATATTCCCAACAAGCACTTAGTGGACAAATGCAAATGAAACACTACGCCGCTTAGTTTGATTTGCATTTACCAAAACAACAGAAGCTCATGGTTCATGGCTTTGTACGAGTGACTTTGTCTCAAGAGCCTTAGGATGTGCAATATGCACCGAAGAGTTTAAAAACAAGAGAATACACAGGAGAGATCAATGCCTGCTTTTTTTAGACTTGTGCTTTCGCGTGGGGGGTGACTCGGGAGACATCCTCCTCTTGTAGGGAGACTTTGATCTGGAACGACGTGAGCGTTTGGGGCTGCGGCTTCTAGACCTGTTGAAGTAACAAAGATTAAAATCAAAGTTTATACCATATTGTGTCATTCAAACTCTTTTGAGCTATCAAAATTGGAATCCCCAAACTGTTATGCAACAACCTGCAACAGACCTTCAGATTATTCATGGATTATGTGCATACAACAAGTTTATGAGATATATTTCTGTAAAAACATTAAAGTCAGGTCAATATTCACCAATGGAAATTATTGCGTTCTGCGAATAATTTTCCTATATTAATTCACAAGCACAACATTCAGTAAAAATACAAAGATAATAGAAAGTGCATTTACCTTCTGCTCTTCTTTGGAGAATGTGATCTGTATGACTTATGAGGGGAATGCAACGTATCTGCTACTGAGAGGGCAATACTTCGCGGGCTGACTTTCCTGACTGAGGCATACAGGCTTGAACCCGGACTACCTTCTCCTTCATCTGATGAAGCAGAACGTGCCCTGGGAGCAGGGGAAGACGAGTGGGACTTGTGACGTTTGTGACGCTCCTTCTCTACTCCATCCAAACTTCTGTCTCGTTCGACCTGAGCGGAAAGAGAAGCATCAGAAAAATTCCCCCATTTTCACGTGTTTATTACAATTAAAAAAACGTTTTAAATAAAAGTAAAAGTTTAACATAATTAGGGAGTGGATTGAAAGGCATGAAAAGAGTTTTTCTGAAACAAAAATCTAGAACAATTTTGAATAAATGACACAAAATAGTGATAATCAAATAGCAAATAATAATAATATTTTTATTCTTTGATGTCAAAGTAGCCAGCTCACATCTTGCTCCTTGAAAATATGGAAGGCAGGTGATGCATAGAGCCAAATTCCCAGCTATCTTCACTTGTGGATTTACGGGTTAGAGAGCCCCTCTCAATGTATTTTTGAGGATCTCTTTCAGATTAAGTGAACAACAAAAAATATTTTTTAAGCAACTTTTTGGTTCCTCATCAGGGGCCTTACAATTGCAGCATGGCAAATCCATCACCAGCATGCCTCAAAGGCAGAATGAAAACACAGCATTGGCAAGAAACAATATGCATTGCATTAAATGGTGTCAATTCACATGAAAATATCTTAAGTGTTCCAAACCTAAAGGAGAATACCTTCATTTGAATAAAAAAGGAGATATTGGACTAGAGATAAAATTAAAAAATGAGAAAGTACAACAAATGAGAACACGTTAAAAAAAATTAAGCATTTTGAAACTTAACTCAACAAGTTATACATCAAAATGCCAAAACCTGTAGAAGGAATATTAATAATATAAAAGAAATTAATGCTCAAAGTGTTAAACTGCAAAATAAATTAAAAACAACGTTAAAGAAAAAAGACAAACAAAGTAAGACGTAGGAATAGTTCAAATTAAACATTTAACAATGAATATTCATTGTCAAAATTTCATTCATTATCAGATTACACATTTGACAACGAATAAATTATTGATACTTTAAAAACATTAAAGAAAAAATCAAGAAATGCTAAAAAATAAATTCAAATAAATTTACTCAACCAGGATTTAAAAAAAAAAAACATGAACTAAATTTGAAATAGTGACATATATGATACGGAAAATTATAATACGGGAAAAAATTACCGTATATACTCGCGTATAGGTCGATCTCGCGTATAAGTCGACCCCCCTACTTTTTGAAGGAAAATCTGGAAAAATCGAAAACTCGCGTTTAAGTCGAGACCGCAATTTCTGAAACGATCAAGAATGTTTTGCCGCGATTTTTGAACATAAAAGTTTTGAAAAGAAGGAAAATGAAATGCACTGAACATTCTTGTGTTAAAAACATCACAATTGTTATTATTTTTCACAAAAAGGGTTCATTTTTGCGATCGCGATTTTTGTAAATAAGGACCGATCCAGAAACGTTTCACCGAGCTTTTTGAATCTAAAAGTTTTGAAAAGAAAGAAAATGGAATGCAATGAGCATTCTTGTGTAAAAAATAGTACAAATGTTATTCTTTTTTACAAAAAGGGTTCATTTTGCGATCGCGATTTTTGTTAAGGGTTCATTCTGCGATCGCGATTTTTGTAAAGGGTTCATTTTGCGATCACGATTTTTGTAAAGGATTCGATTTCACAATCGCGGTTTTTCAGGGTGGCCACAGGAAGAACAAAATCTTTTTCCCTGACTTTTCCCTGATTTCTCCCTGTCCAACTAAAATTTTCCCTGATTTCTTGTATGGCGCATTTTTCATCCTCTTGAAGCTTAATTTCTTCTCTTAATTGATACTTGGATATTTCTGGCTATTTAAACTACTTCAGGCATTAATTATTAATTTTTCTAAAATGTAAAAACAATAACAAGAAATGCGTTTGAGACAGCTAATTTGTTAACAAAAAATGAAATTACATGGTTGGTTTGATTTATTTAAATAACAATAAAAAATGTCATTAACAAAAGGAATGTTTTACAAATTTAAAATCAGTTTACTAAACTTCTAACATCTCCAAAGAGAGCCTAAAAACTTTTATTTAGTTTTTAAAAACTTTTGAGGAACATCTTTCACGGCTACTCTTCTCTCTAACTTCACAAAAGACAGAATTAAACTTTCAAGACTATACAAAATCTCCCCAGCCTTAAGACATCTAGAGATTTTTTAAAAGTTTTTAATATGTCGGCTATGAAAAATTTTCAAGAGAAAAGGCCCAAACCATTTCCCCCAAATTCACCAAAGGTGGCCAAATTTGTATAAGCCATACTATTTCTTCACCAAACAATCCGTAAAAGATTTAAGCCTGCGACTTTAAGTCAAATTATTTTCGGCAGAGGGGCCCCAAATCCTCCCTCTTTAAGTCACTGAAAGAAAACCATAAAATAGTGTTTTTTACATATTTGAGCTATGAAAGTTCAATGGTTCATCACCCCAACACTTAACTTTACAAAAGATTGCAACTTAAAATTAGGCTTTCACTAATCAACAATTTTGAAACACATTCAGGGGGAGAATGCCTGAAATCTCCTACTATTGCTAACAATGGCCTAAATCAGCATTTTAAAGCCTCCAGTTCAGATATTTTTCTAAAGTCTCCCCACTCTTCAAAACTTACATCACCAAACACAACTAAAAGCTTTAGACTTTCAATTTTTAAAAGTTTTTGGGTGATAGCCTCAAAATCCCCCCTGCTTGAGCTACACAAAGATAGCTTAGGGTTCTTAATAATTCAGCTTCAAAACATTTTTGAGAGAGAGCTCCGAAATCCTTCCCTTAATTCATCAGAAGATGGCTTAAATTTGGGTTTTTAACATTTCAGTTTCGGAATCTTTTCTAGGAAAAGCTCCCACCCTTATCTTTATCGCCCCAAAGACAACGTTAAAATTTTAAGACTGCAACTTTAAAAAAAAGGGAAAAAATCAGAAGGTATCAAACGAATACCCTCTCTTTTAAGTCACTGAATGATAGCTCACTAGGAAGTTTGAGCAAATGCAGCTTCAAAAATTTCCAGTACAACCCCAGAACCTTATGCTCATGAAAGATGGCCTATAGTTACATCTTTAAAACTCCAGTTTTGGATTTTTCTAATAAAAAGCATCTCCTCCTTTCCTTAGACATTGCCTAAGACACCACACAATAGATTTAAGATTTCAGTTTTGAAAAATTCCTAAAGAGATCCTCCCTTCTCTTTAATTCACACAAAGGTAGCCTGAAACAGAGTTTTTACTACTTCAGCAAAACAAAAACTTAAAGAAAGTACCTTGAACCCCTTCCTATAAGTTCACAAAAGGTGATCTAAATTTCCATTTGTAAGACTTTCCCTCCTTCTTAAGCAATAAGCCCCCTCTATACATTTAGATCACCAGCTACTAAAATCTTACACCCCCCAATCCCCCATTTTTAGTTTCAAACATTTCTTGGCAGAAAGTCTCCTAATCGCCTCTTTTTAAGTTTTTCAAAAGTAGCCTAAAATTCAGCTTTTAATGCTTTAGACTTAAATTTTTTTTATTTGGATTACAGCAGTCGAAACTCTTCTCCTAAGTTCACCAAAGATTGCTTAAATTTTGCATTTTTAAGACTGCAGTTTTGTAATTTTATCAACAAAAAAAAAAAAGGCAATCCTCCTCCCACTAATTTTACATCACTAAAAACAGCCTGAATTTTTCAGGCTTCAGCATTTTTCAAAACATTCCAAGGAAGAAATCCCAAACCTCCCATCCCCTTTAACTCTCCATTTAAAAAAAAAAAAAAAAAAAAAAAACCTGCAATTACCTTTTTACGTCTTTATTTACGAACAATTCACGACGGTTTTGGAAATTTTTCTAGTACGTGTCTGAGATGTCTTTAGATTACCAAAGATGTAACAATTTTTAATACTTTAGTGCTGAAAAATTACGGACTGAAGTTCTGATTTTATTTTCCCTGATTTGTTCCCAAATTCCCTGATTTTTCCAGAATTTTCAAAATCCCTGATAATTCCAGGTTTTCCCTGTTTTCCAGGTCTGTGGCCACCCTGTTTTTGTAAGGGTTCGATTTTGCAGTTACAATGTCTGCCATCTGTTGCTTTTATTTTGCATTATTATCAATAAAATTTTGCGATGTGACCGTATTACGTTCCGTTTCAAAAAGATAAACACCATCAATCGGAAAATTCGCAAATACGGCAATTCCCGCACTTTTCGCGCCGTCGGTTGTTTATTGTAATTATTTATTCTTTATTTCACAATTAAACTAGGCAGAAATACAGTAGAATGTATGAGTATTTACTTTTTTAGCGTCTTTTTTAAATAGTTAGACTGAATCGGGAAAAATCTTCTCGTTTTTAAATGTTTTTTCCAAAAGTTGTTCGGGAAAAATTTTTGGAAATTCTACCCCGCGTATAAGTCGACCCCCTAACTTTCAACTTCATTTTTTGGACTAAATTTCTCGACTTATACGCGAGTATATACGGTAACAAGAAAACAAAATTTAAATTGCTATAAAAATTTTTAAACATGATATGCAATAACATAAAAGATTATAACTGTATTACAAATTCAACAGTATTGCTCATTCAGATACATTTTGTATACTAGTAAACTTTCAATTTAAATTGTGATAGCAACCTTTTTAAGTAACTTTTGTCGATAGTGTTCCACCTGTTCAGAGAATTTCATGTTTTGTTTCCGAGATCGCTTACCGGATTCCAATTCATCTTGGTATTTCATGACTTTAACCTAAATTTTAAAAATAAAATAAAGATGCAATATGTAGTACACTTTCAAAAATCCAGGGTAATTTTGTACTTAAATTACTGAGAGATTAGATTCCCCAAAACATCGAAAATTCTTAATGATTATAATTTTTACAATAAGGATGATAAATTAAGAATACAAATATCAATTTGCATGTAAAAACTTTTTCAATTAGGTTAGTCCATTAAAAAATATGCATCGAATCACACTTATTTGGCTATTTATTGCCAGAATAAACTTTGGTGCTTATGCATTAAGAGCAGCAAAGTGATTGGGAGGAGCCTAATCTTTACTAACTAAAGTTTCAATATTTTTTCGCTCTCCTAGAATACCCTCTACCCTACCTCCATACACTCTTGAAAATCCAAACATATCAACGACAATGATGATTAATCTCTCATTCTTCAAAGCAGTGGTGCCCAACCTTTTTTTACCCGCAGGCAGCCCATCATATTAACATGGTATCTAACGAGCCAGGAAGCAAATAATTTTTTTACAAAATTATAGATGACATGTGAAAACACAAAATTACAAACCATGAATTGCTGTCATATTTGTAACATTCTGATCTGTATCTAGGAAACTAAAATACAGGAAAGAAAACGAAAAAATTCAATGCTGGTTAAGTGGAAAAGTGATTATTGCCTGGGACTCGGCTGTGACTGCTATCAGCGAAATGAATCATGTTTTGCAGTTGTTTTAGTAATGTTCAAGAGATTTTTCACTCATAACATTGAAAAACACAGGCCACACGAACCTGCTTTGTCTCTCAATGCTAGGTAAAATTCTAAATTTTACAATTAAAATTAGAAAAATATATATTATCTACTGTGTGTATAATTCTTTGATAATGTCAAGCCTGAATTTTGAATTTAGTTTTCAACAGGAGATGGAACTCATAGTGGCAGATTAGAAAGATAGATAGACACATATTCATTAACTTTCAACATTTTAACGTTCTGCTATTGCTATTTCCCAAATCCAGCATTTTTGCTAAAGAACTTTTAAAAACTCAGTTTAAAACCTTAGCATCAAATCAATAAAATTACACATAACATTAATTTCTACATTAAGATCTACATTTCATTGAAGGTTTCTTTTAGAGAAACATAAGTTTGGGTGATATTAGATATACTGCATTATGTAGTGATTTTTGGTATTGCATGTTTTAGCGCTAATTAAGTCACCCATTCAGATTTTTCTTAAAATGTACAATCTAATTGCAACAAAATAAAAAAATAATATATATTTGCAGTCTCAGAAACTTATAAAGATAATAATAATAGTTAATATTTTGTATAGAAAGTGGTACACTTACTTCAATTTCCCTAAGTTTTGCACGTCTTTCTTCATTCATGTCTGTCTTAAGTTGATCCATAACTGTTGCAGAATCCCTGCTGTTTTCATCATCCTGATAATAGCTTTCATCTTGTGTCGATGTAGTGTCATCCATGGGTCTATGAGAAAAGAAATATAGTTTTAAATAATTCGAGGACTTGATATATTTCTCAAAATACATGAATCTGTCTTACAACAGCCTTTCAAAAAAACGCAGTGTTTTCAGTTTTAAAATGATTTCAAAATTTATTACCAGAACGGAAATTTTTTCATCTATTTTGAACAATATACACATAATAATACATATACAAACCATAATTTGAAATGCAATCTAACTGAAACTTACTGCCCATCGATGTCATCTTCCATTTGCTCTTGTTCGTCATTTTGCTCTAAAAGATCCCATTTGGATGTAGTAATGGCTTTAAAAAAAGAAAATAGTTATATTAAATGCCTATTGCAATGAAAACTAATAAATACTTAACCACTTTAAGGCTAAAAAGAATGTATACTTTTATGATCTTAATTATTTATTTCCTAATTATAAATTGAAAATATATGTAGTCAGTAGGGTCTAGGAGTTCTTCCCCGGGAGTTTTCTGAAACTGCAGCTTAAAAAAACTCAATTTCAGACTACATCTTTGGTGCTTGATAAAGGGCACGTTCGGAAAGATTAATAAGTTGAATTATTTTTTTATTTATAAAGCAAAAAAAAAAGATATGTGAATGACACACACACGCTGTCATGGAAGAAACTTATGTAGCCTTCAACTAAAAGTGGAGGAATTACTACCAAAATGTAGGAGTGTGTGTGTATGTGAAGGGCACTTAAAAAAAATTTTTAAATGAAGTACTGGAGTACTTTAGAAGGAGCATACGCACCCTGTGAATTTGAAATTATAGTAATTTCTTACGGTTTCTACAGAACCACCAGTGCAAAAATATGAAAGGTTTTTCATTAAAACAACAATGGATTTCAAAAGAAGAGATCATATTTCAGCAAATTTAATATATTACCTTGTGCTTCAACTGTTTCAGGATCCACAGTCTCCCATTTGGATGGTTTAAATTTTGATGACATGTCTTTGCTTTCTATACTTGGCATTGGATCTTCCAATGGCTGGCCATCCAATTCATCATTCACTACAACAAAGGAACAATAAATAAGTACCTTAAAGCATTCAATTACTTAGTTAAATTTAAATGTTGCTCTAATTTCAGTAGAAACAGGGGCAGAGATAAAGAATTTAAAAGTTAAAAGCATATCAAAGACTAAATTTTAATTTTTTTAATAATAAATATTCCCATTCCCATAGCTATAAAAAATGTCTTTAACAGTTTTTTTTTTTTTTAATAATTGTTGCTGTGAGTAGCTGCTATAAGTGATCAAGAACTCTTAATAACTCAGGTATGAGTAATTATATCAAACCGTTTGATAAATATTTTGGAGTTTTATTATTTTCATTTTTTACTATTTTTTAATGTTATACATCGAGTAGTAACATATGAGAAGAACTAATACAACATTAATAGTTATAGGTTTTTATACTTATTTTATAAATTCGAATAGTTCTTAATTTACCCAGTATTAGAAATAAGCAGTCATTAGGCATATATTTTAACCATATACCTGAATTTAATGCTCTAATTTACAAATCTAGTTGCTAAATTTGATACCTAAAGTATTGGATTTCATTGAGACACTTCAGTCCCAGCTCATCATGATTAGGACTTAAGACTGATTTGAAAAAAGAAATAAAGGAATTTCTTAAATTTTGACTTTTTTTTTTTTTTTTTTTTTTGATACCATTTTCTGAAATTTGACTATCACTTTGTTGGGTTTTAGGGTATTTTAGGTTGGGTGGGGTTTCCCCTAAATAAAAAGCTATTATTCCTATTCCTTTCTGATGAAATTTTTCAACATATTTCACAAGTAAATTCAGTCATATTTACAGGGAATTCCATCAATGTCTTCTCGATCTTCTGCCATAGGACCATCAAGAGGAATACCATCTATATCATCTGCTGACAAAGGAACGCCATCAATGTCATCTGCAGCTTGAGTTTCCGTTTCTTGATTGGGGACTTGAGTTGCTTGGGAAGAATTGCTATCATCATTCAGCTCTCGTGACTTAACAGAGAATGAAAATGTATTTTAATGCAAGAAAACACATTTTAAAACATCTTTCATTTTTCACAAAAAAAAAAAAAACAAAAATTTGAATTGTTTATTTAACACAACTGAAAGAAAATATTTTCTCTTATAATGCAAGATTATTAGAGATATAATTTTCTCTTATGTATGATTTAAAGGTGTCAAATGTACGAAGGTTGAATGAAAAGTAATGCCTCCATCTTCATTACTTTGGTTCGGATGGGAATATTTTAATAAATCAAACGCTTAAATAATAATTAGAATGTGATCTTTAATTACCAATATTCATTTTTCCACATAATCGCCAGACAATTGGATACATTTCCGCCAATGGTGAACCAGTTTTCTGAAGCTGTCACGGAAGAAGTCGACACCCTGTTTCCGCAACCACAGCCTCACAGTTTTCTCAACATCCGCATCAGAAGCATAATAAAGTCCCCGTAGATGTTCTTTCATTATTGGGAGCAAATGGACGTCAGACGGTGCTAAAACTGTTTGCTTGTGAAACTTGGTGATTGTTGTCACAGGACGTCCAACTCTTTGTTTATCATGCAAATCATATGTTCCGACCTCAACATCTTTAAACTTACTCGCTCAACGACTCACAGTGCCCACATAAACGCGATCACCATAAACAGCTTGCATTCTCTGATGAATCTCCTTTGGGGTGTCACTTTCTGCTGTCAAGAATTCTATGACTACACGTTGCTGAAATGGCATTGACCGACCATCTGCAGTGTTCCATACTTTACACACTAAAATCCCAACAGTTCAGAGCAAGGGCTTCTTACCAACTGGAACTGTAGAGGAGAGTTTACGGAACAAGCTAATACCTGCCATATACCAGTGCTGTCATTTGTTGGGGACTTATGAAAATGGAAGCATTACTTTTCATTCAACCCTTGTACAAGTACACGGTACTGAGATAAGTGTTAGAAAACATTACTTGCCCCGCAACTTCAACTTCTCTTAATTTTCACTTCTTAATTATTTACCTCTTAACATTAAACTTGGATTAGAGAACAAGTAAAACTTTTTTAACAGAGACAAATTAAGACCCTCAGATTTCCAAAGCAATAGAAATTTTTGTGTCTTAGTATTGAGCATACATTGTGCAAAATACAAAGACAAAACCTATTTTTCTCTTCTGCAGTACAGAAAAGCGGCACCAATGTGCATGAGGGTTTATTATCTAAATTTGAGCTTCCTGCAATTTTTTGATGGCAAAAAACCAAAGTTTAAAAAACAAACCAATTCTATCCAGCAACAAGAAGCGGTGAGCATTTTGAGGCCTTATGTATTTTGAGCATCTCCCAACAGATTTGATATTTGCTAGGTTTTCTCAGAATGTTGTTATGTATAAATAATAAGAATTGTATTTCAATAAATAAATAAAATAAATGTGTACAACAAAGTACTCACTAGTGGAACCAGGCCTAAGAACAAATTCTGCAGCTTGATAAGGAATTCACTTGGATAAATGGCCCAATCTTCCCAAGCTCTAAAGCAGCTGACAACTCTTTGCTGTAAAATTTTTTAATTATTAATTTCTAAGCATAAAAAGGAAACTAACAAACTACACTTTTAGATACAATTGAAGAGAATTAATCCTGGACTGCTCATAAATTCATTCTAAAAAATTATCTTGAAGGTTTCTTTTTTTAATTTGCCATTATTTAAATTTAATGAATGAGAATCAAATGGTAGTAAATACTTGTCAATCTTTTCATTTATAAATAAAGATTCTCCCCTCCCCCTTGAAAAAAGGAGAAAAGAATAGGCGTTTAACAGGAAATAGGAAAATTTACTATATTAGAATTGAACTTAAAATCATACTAATTACGAGGAGAATCAAAATGAATTTGTACTAAAAATTTTCCAAAGTTTCCAGTTTAATTTTAAAACTTTTTGTAAATATTTTTTTATTTGTTTAATGGCACTACCATGTACAAATGAACACACCATTAAAATTAAACTTAAGAAATCACAGTGAAATAATTGAATTCCAAAAGCAGTGCAATTTTATACATTAGGGGGGGGGCTACAAAGTGGCAAGCATATGTATATTAAATCAAGGAAATTCAAGTTCATAGAGTAGACATGCAGTAAAACAAAATATAAATATTTCGAACAATTAGAAGCAAATACTAAATTTACATTAATCAATTTTGGTTATATTCAAATATATCCAATATACAGGGTGTCTATAAATGATGGACCCGATTTTAAAAAATCATATTTTCAAAAGTTCTCGACGAAATAAAATAATTAATGCGTAAAAATAACGAGAAAAGCTCGAAGTTTTTTTTATTACTAACAGATAGTATTTTTTTATTACTTTTTCATTACAGATTTTTTTATTTTTTATTACAGAAGTTTTTTTTATTACTAACAGATAGTGTATTTTTTACCTTATAAATGTTCAATATGGGACCCTTTTGTCACACGGCATACGTCCAATCGATAATCTAGTTCATTCCACACATTTTGTAACATGTTTCTGGTAATGGTTTGTATTGCTGCAGAAATGCGTTGTTTCAATTCTGGGAGTGTGTTCGGCATTGGCTGTACGAAAACACGGTCTTTGACGTAACCCCATAGAAAGAAATCGCATGGGGTTAGGTCAGGAGATCTTGGTTGCCAAGTTAATAACGTTAAATCATCGTCACACGCACGGCCTATCCATCTTTGTGGAAGCAAATTGTTTAAGTAACTACGAACCATCAAAGACCAATGAGGAGGTGCTCCATCTTGTTGGAAGATAAAATCTGGACTGTCCTCAAGCAGTTGCGGAAATAACCAAATTTCCAGCATGTCGAGATAATTATCACCTGTGACAGTTTTTTCACCGAAGAAAAAAGGCCCATAAATTTTTTCACACGACATTGCACAGAAAACGTTTACTTTGGGTGAATCTCTCATAAACTGTTGAAATTGATGAGGATTTTCACTTCCCCACACTCTGACATTGTGACGATTAACATGTCCTGATAAATGGAATGTCGATTCATCTGAAAATACCAATTTTTTGCCAAAATTAGGATTTTGTAATTCCATTAGCATGCGTTCACAAAAGTCTAATCGACGCACTTTATCATTCTCTGTTATTTGTTGCAGCAACTGTAAACGATACGGTTTAAACTGTAATTTTGTACGCAAAACTTTCCATACCGTTTGATGTGGCATTCTTAATTCTAGGCCGGCAACTCTCGTCGACTTCTGCGGGCTGCGAACAAAACTCTCCCTCACCTTCTCCACTGCGTCGTTCGAAAGGCTTGGCCGGCCGCTGCTTTTCTTTTTGCACAAGCAACCTGTTTCTTTAAACTGCTTATACCATCGCAAAATGCTTTTCCTAGTTGGTGATTCTTTACCGTATTGAATTCTAAAAGCACGTTGGACAGTAGTAGTCGAAAAAACCCTTGCGTACTCCAACACACAAAAACTCTTCTCAGTCACTGTCGCCATTTTGGGCTTCTTACTGTCAGCGATCGTAAATGTGCTGCCATCTGTTAGTAATAAAAAAAACTTCGAGCTTTTCTCGTTATTTTTACGCATTAATTATTTTATTCCGTCGAGAACTTTTGAAAATATGATTTTTTAAAATCGGGTCCATCATTTATAGACACCCTGTATTATGATACACAAACCTTGAACTGTTCAGCTCTTAATCTGCCTTCTATGCCTTGAAAAATGTCATGAAGATCTTTAAATATGTCAGGAAGTTTAGCTTGAAATCTAAAAAGAAGCATCAACATATTTACTGAACAACTAAGCAATCATGACTTCTAGAAAGTATAACATAAGTGAAATAGATAATATAGGTATTTCACAGAAAACCAAGTTCCAAAATACTAGAAGTCACTTTTTAAACACACGTACCCTTTTCGATAAAAAGAAGCATTAGCCACCTTCACACTGCAGTTATGTAAGATATCGGAGATGAGATACAGTCTTGCAATCTGAAAATCAAAGTCAAGACAATAAGGAAAATCAAGAAGCAATAATGCTCATTTGTTGCCATATTTGATCACACAAACATACTTTTTTGTACAACGGAGCTTCTGGAATCGCAATGGCCTCTCCAATGCAATCTATAACCTCTTCAGCTGCTTCAGCATGATCTATGCAGTAAATCATTACTTCTGCTATTTTATACTTATCTGGAGTAATGTTGCGAAGGAGATCTTCAAATTTATCTCTTTGACTACAAAATAACAATATCACAAATTATAGTAATCAAATAATAATAACTATTAAGACATTAAGAGTTAGCTACGCATTCTGAGACAATGGTCTACATACATAGTTTATTTTGAAGGGGAATAGTAGTAGCTTAAAATCTCATGAATCAGTTCAAGTGATTGAAAAAGAATTGAATGAGGGAGATTTTTAAGAATCCGTACCAATAATGAAGCAGAACAGTTTTAAATATCACAATTTAAAAAAAAATTCTACAAAGCTGAACTTTTAATCAGAAAAAGAGAAAGAACTATTTTGAGTTTCTCTCACTGATATCTATCAGTAAAATAATAATAATAAAAATGTAAGACATGCTTGCAAATATCACTGATGATGGTAAAATTAAGTGTCAACCTTTCTTACTGACTGATAAAAGACAAGAAAACCAATACTGTTTTAGAAAGGTTTTTGTATTCATTCCTACGGTTTATATTTAATAGTGACTGTTAGAAATAAGTGGTCGTTAGTTGAATTTTGAGACCAAAGATTTTGATTTAATGACTGAAGTTTTGATTGCATTGAAGCTTTTTTCTATTCTTACTCACTGTAATTGAAACCTGCAAAATGACTTGCATTTGAAAAACCAATTTTAAATACAATCAATTTTATCTTTGCAAAATAATTTTTGAAAGTATGCCTTGGATTTTTTAAATTTTTTAATTTATACTACTGACAATTAGTAGCATTTTTATTGCATGTTTTTATGAAACATTGATTTTTCTCACACCCCGAATGAAAGGGGCACATCTTTAATACTAATCCAATTTGAAAGGTGCCCCTTTCATTCTCGGTGTGCGATATGTATATTTATTTCATTTAAACTGCACCTAGGTTGTTTATTCTGATGCCTAAAAATTGATCCTAGGCATCATCAAAACACCTTAATCAGTATCAGAAATAAGAATTTAAATATAGGCTTCACAAAATGTGTGAAGTCTATTATAAATAGGTTTTTAGGCATCAAATTATAAATAAACGACCAAGGTGCCACTTTTAATGAATGAAATATATATGTATCCAAATATGAAGAAATACCAAAAAAATAGAAACTTTCACATTACTGATAGCTTATTTTTAAAAGGTCTGAAAAATATACGAAAGAAAATGGCTTCTAAAAACAAAATTGATTGTGTTTTAAATTACTTTCACAAATTTATCATCTGGACGGGTCTTGGTCACAACGAGTCTTGAAAAACTTCAATGCAATCTAAACTTTTAGGCATCAAATTCAGCACCTAGTGCTGCTTTAATAATAGAATCTGATTTTTAGAAACCATACTCTGAACTTCTGCTTCAAATATGTGACACTTTGACTAATCATGGCTTTTGAAGGAACACTACAACACTCTACTGGTCGGTTTCGCGAGTCACATGTGGGATGTATGCTGGACATCACTGCTTCACAGTGTCAACCACATCTTAGATTATAGGATTACTTGCATGTACAGGAAATTACAAAATAATTACACTTTTTAAGTAATGCACGTTCTCACAACCTTACCTATCAGAAAGAGCACCTTTCTTTGGCTCCATAGGCCTCTGTGGAACTTCAACAAGTTCTTCTGGCATTCCCTGAAGAAAGGGGTTTAGGGGAGGAGGCTTCCATATTGAGCCATGTTTAAACATAAAGAACTCTTCTGTGTGCCATTTACTAGGATGATCTCCCTGAAATTAAGTTTCATAAGAATAATGTTCAAAATTATGCAGCAAAAGATTCCAAATTCTTAATTAAAATACAATATGATGCCCATATAATTTTAAAAATTAACATATGAATTAAGACAAACGGAATGATCCAGCTTAGTATTTTACAAACTGTGTCTAGGGCTGGATTTAGACTTAAAGTGGCCCTAAGCTATTTCAGGTATTCCCTTTTGGTAGATCATATTTTTATTTCTATTTTTATTTTTTCTTTTAAAAAAAACCCACTGTGTGTGGCAGCATGTGTTTTTCACTGATAAATAAAGTCATGTTTATTTATTTATTTTTTAATGCCCCTGATGGCTTTTTTTTTCTATTGGCATTGAGGCCGTGGAGAGTGAAAGGTATTAAAAGAATGATACAGAAACCCTTGTAAGTTAGGTATAGAATATCTCCAATTTTAAGTGCTCTTTGCAATTATTTTTTTCAATTACGAGTAGTGCGGAAAACAGAAAAGTATAGACGAAATGTAATACTTTTTCCCCGTCTTAACTAGCGAGAGTTCGCGCAGGGTCAAAAACGACCCCAGCCGTTTTTGTTTCCATTTCCTGGAATTTCATAACCAGATAAGGAAACTATCTTTTTGGTAGCTGCAATTTGAGTCCTTGATTGATGGGTGGGTGTGGTTGGAATTTTCTCAAACCCTTTTCATTCTTGTAAACAAGGGGGTGTTTTAAGAAACACTAGGGTCGTTTTCGACCCTGCTCTAGCGCTCGTGTGACAAACAACGGCGCGAGTTCTTGCCGAGTTAAATACATTGCCAATACACTATAACATTTGGGCCTTTGTCTTCACATTGTCTTAAAGTAATTAGCATACTACGATCACTATCTCAAGAAGAAATTTTACTTTTTAGAATAATTTTGATCATAACTTAAAAATTATTAATTCACATTAATTTTGTTGCTAAGATTATAGGTTGAATCAAACTCAAATTTGTTTTCACTATCCACAGATTATACAAAGCTTTTCTTCAAACTGATTTTAGGACTTGTGGATTATACGCTTCTGTGGATAATACGTGGTATCATACGATTTATTTTTGAAAATTTAAGGTTTTTTTCAAGAAGCACTTCAAAATAAATTAATGTTCATTTGTTAGGAACGAATCATAGAATTTTTTTAGAATTCAGAGCCCCCTACAAAGCAGGGGGTTATGCTATAGCTTGTTTAGCTTTTGCATAAATCTAGCCCTGAGTGGGTCATTAATCACATAATAAGGAAAAGTTTGGCTTCTTCTAGCCAGTTTGTTTTTTCTTAACTGTCTTTGCAAATATTATAGTATGATTGCAATTGAAACCTAGTTCTATATATATATATATATATATATATATATATATATATATATATATATATATATATATATATATATATATATATATATATATATATATATTGAAGCTAAAGAGAAACAGCAGATAAAAAGTCATTAATAAATGTAAAAAACAAATAAAAGCAACTGAAGGGCCAGGGGGAAGAAAGATGAAAGGGACCAAAAAGCGATTTCGAAAAAAACGAAGAACAAAGTTTGATTTCTCGTAACTGCTTATGTAGTTAATAAAGGTTTCATGCACATTTCGGTCGATTCTCGTCTTTTTTTCCCTTGTTGTTCTACCAGATGATACTACTCCTTCATAGCCCCTAGATAGCGCTAATATCTCAAAATTGACTAAAAGGTGACTTTCCATTTTTCCCCCCGGCCCTTCAAATGTCAAAAATTTCTGAAATTTGAATATGCATAATGAATTATATTTTAAATGCAATATTCTTTTGCAATGTATGCTAAAAATAATTTTCTTTTTTTCAGCTTCTTATTTACCAAAGGGATCAAGTGAATGTGCCATAGATTCAATGTCATAAATAAATTACAAATCCTGAAATGATAACACAAAGAAAGACCAAAAATGTTTTAAACAAGTTTCTCACTTACTCAGAATTGTGAAATGATATATTTTTATAAGACCAAAAAACTTTCTTAAAATTCAATAAAATACAATAACATAATCCCACTTATAGATTGTTTAGATAAAAACTAATCACAAACAGCTTTTATTTAACGTAATCACGTACCTTAAGGATGGAATATAGCCTCCATCTATAATACACATGAGCAGGACTTTGATTGTCAAACAGGAACCTGGAATAAAGTCATGTTCAAAAATGTAAGAAGGATAAATCAATTTATTTATATGCATGTTTAATCTTTAGGAAACGGGCGGTAGACATGTTGTACCATAACTCTCGTCTAGTTTAGAGGACTGAATTGAGATTTTTCACTCGAACCCTTTGGAGCCGGGGATTTTTTCAAGGTTTCATACGGCTGGTACGACAGTTTATACCTTCTCTTTTCAATGGAAAAGAAATCTGGTTAAACTGTCCTACTACCTGAGTTATTTCCTGAAAAATTTCTATATGAACAACCCAGTTCCAAAAGGTTAAGAATAATACTATCAACCATCAGGACCCAATGCAGGCTGATTTTACTACCATTCTTGGGTACCTTTTCAAAATTCATGTAATAAAATTTTTCCTTTCATAAAAAGTGATCAAATTGGCATCTACCGAAAATCTTTTTAAAGACCTGTTTCCCAATAAAAAGTTTTGGAAAATCGGTACTTTCACAAAAGTCCACATTTTTAACTTGAAAATGTATTTACTCATTGAGCAGAATGTTGAGATAAATTAATATCACACGAGTAAGTTATTATTGTTCTTTTTAAACAAATTTACGCACAGCTAAGAAGAATTTAAAAAGTACTGGACATGTGATTATCAAAATTTTATGTATTATGATAGCAGGAAATACTAAGGCCAATATTCCACATAAAAACAGCTCTTTTTATGTTTAATAAAGAAAAACATTAAGCATAAAAACCTACAAATGATATGGACATGTGTGTCTGAAATGATACATCGAACATCGCTGTATTAGTGAGAATGGACGAGTTTTTTGTCACCAATTTGGATGCTGTGGCTAAAATTTCACTTAGTAGAAAGGGGTGAAACTCATGATATTCATTACAGACTTGAACGGAATATATTAAAAAAAAAAAAAAAAAAAAATCCACTTTTCCACCAATTACTTCCGAATTCAAATTCCTAATCACCGGACTATTATGTTCAATAAAAAATGAATGTTAGTTTTTCTTTAATTTTGTTAACACGTGTAGTTGCATATTTTACAAATTCTTTAGTTTGGTTTATTGGTCTGAATTTTACAAGCTTTTCAGCGATGCTTGGATTATTACTTCAATTTTCTACGTGTGTGCAATTTTTATACTGTTCAAAACTTGCTATTTTACTCTGTTAATAGGAATATAATGACTTTTTTAAACTCTAGATCAGTGGTTCTCAACCTTTTTTCAGCTACCGCCCACTTTAAGACTGAAAATTTTTTCACAACGCCCCCTTTGCCTGAAGGGCGTGAAACGGAGAGGGGGGGAAGGAAATGCAGTTTTTTTGACCGGTTTAACTCTATAATTTTGCCCAAATAGATGATTGAAAATAGACTATGAGTAAAAAAACTTTTCAAGCATAAGATATTTTTTTAAAAAAGCAGTCAATAATTTTTCGCCAAAAAGCTGTGTCAAAGAATCAACCAAGTGCCCAGAATAGTTCCATTAAATGAGTGACCCATTTTGAACGTAAATAAGAACAAAAAGGTTTGAAATAAAAATACGTTGTTTTCAATATTTTTTTTTCCTTTGAAAACCAATATACTTTGAAAAATGCACTGCGTTCAAGTAGTTCCCCAAAAAATCCAATCTCAAATCGTGTTGTTCTTATTTACTTGCAACTATGCAATACGCATCCCTCATTTATGGCAATAACAAAGCCTGACTTTTGATTTTTTTGCAGTCGGGACAAAGACTTTGAAACTACCACCTGTACATATGTCATCCTTAAAGATTATAAATAAAGTTTTAATTGGAGGGAAAAATGAAACAAGTAAATAGGGAAAAATGAAATAAACTGAAATTTACAAATGACAAGATAAGTTCAGTTCAGAGAAATTCTTTTTGAGTATTTCATATCTTTGAAGGTTAGATAAAATGCAAAAAGTCCTAATGACGCAATTATAGTATGCCTTTGGAGACATCACTTGACGCAATTTTAGGTAAGTTTTGGTAACATTAACAAGAGTGAAAAACTTCATGAAGTTTTTTCATAATTGAAAGTTATTTTAAGACTAATTTTAGTCAAATTAAAGGGTCAAAGCTCCTTCCGGTGTTCTCTGAAATTGAAGTCTTAAAAACTTGAATTCAAACTATTTCTGTTGAGGTTGAAGGAATGGTAAAGATTCGGGAGTTTTCTGCAGACATTTTTTCACATTGTACTCTGAAAAACGCAACTACAACACAAAAGGTCGGTCAAGTCTGGTGGCTCTCTTCTAGAAATTTTTAGAAACCGACTTATTAAAAACGCAATTCTAGGCTCTTTTTGGTCATGATTGAGGAAAGAGTAAACGGGTAGTTCGAGATTCCCTTCCGTAATCATTTTTGAAAAAAATCATTAGGCTGTCTTTTAAAATTATGGTCTCCATAGCTCTTCAACAGAAATGTCTAAAATCAAAATTTTTATCTATATGCGGTTATGCTAGGGAAAGAGGTGGATGGTTCTGGATCTTTACCGTGGAAGTTTTCTAAAAGTGAAGTTTCCAAAACGCAATTTTAAGCTATTGTTGGCTATAAAAGTTACGGGAGCAGAGATAAGTGAGGAAATTAGGACTCTTCCTTGAGCAATTTCAAAATTGGACATCGATAAAACACAATTTTACGGCTATTTTAGATAGTTACCCTACGAAAATGGGGACAAACCTCCAAAAACTTTTTTGAAATTTACGTGCTATTGGCAAATTTTGGCTGATTTGCTA
This sequence comes from Uloborus plumipes, assembly GCA_038373865.1. NCBI lineage: Eukaryota > Metazoa > Arthropoda > Arachnida > Araneae > Uloboridae > Uloborus > Uloborus plumipes. Next base: position 72,276 of record JAXGGA010000736.1, on the reverse strand, counting down.
TTTGATGACGTTAGGAGAAGTATCAGGGTTCAGGAGATAACCCCAGATTTCTTTTTTTTTTTAAAGCTATCCTTACAGATCTATGAGAAAAGGGTTTCCTATCGCCCCCGCCGAAAACATACTCTCACAAACAAATTTTAAAATATAGCCACCGCCCCCTTACCGCCCAAAATATGTCCACCGCTCCCCTGCTGCCCAAAAGAGATTCACTGCCCCTCAACATTGTCCTACCGCCCACCGGGAGGCGGTATCGCCCCCGTTGAGAACCACTGCTCTAGATTATTGTCATTTGTTATTATTGTAACAATGATACAATATTTTTTTAATTTGATACTAATTTATCATTTTCAATATGGGATGAGTGAGATTTTATGCATGGAATTTTTAATCGCATCTCATATAATACTATGTCTCAGAGCATTCATTAAAACATTAAATAATCTGTATCAAGTAAAATATAAAATGATTGAATTTAAAAAAAAATATTTACTTCAAGAAAAGATTTTTTTTAAATCTTAAACATGATAATTTTCTATTTCAAATTGCATCACTCAAAATCAATCATTTTCTCCGGATAATTTTACTTTTAAACAGCGATTTAAAACAAACTTTGAAGATTAATTGTGCGCACAGTACTTAGATCGTAGGTACTCATTTATTTAGAATTCAAAGTTCCACAAATTATTTCTACATATGTACAGCCAATTTAAGAATTACTTTTGAAATAATACGGCATTAATGAAAAAACAGGTGTTTTTGTCACTAACTTGGATGCTGTGGATAAAGCTCACTTAGTAAGAAGGGGAAAACTTAGGATATTCATTACATATCCATACGGAATTAATTTAAAAAATGTTCAGCTTTCCATCAATTGCTTCTAAATTCTACTCTCCAAGCACTGGGTTATTACAAAAAATTTGAAGTTTATTTCCAAAAAAAAATGCTTTTTTAAACATAACTTTTTGAAAAATTGTGTTTTTTCCTTTTTCCAATTGATTATTGAAAAGTAGGGTTCATAACTAATTATAATTTAATGTGGTATTGATTGGTTATGAAATATAACTATACCTAAACAATTAATGTATGCACCAACAAATATAAGACTGCTAATAAATGCTTTTTGTAAGAAATTTGATTTAATGTTTAAATGGCCTACTGCTATTCATTGAAAAATTTATCTTCCTGTGAATAATATCTTTCTGATCCCTGAAATTTAAATTTTTTTATTGATTTGGATGTACCTTTATTGATTTCAAGGGGGGGGGGGATATGGAGTTACATACAGATACATTTAGGTGATTGCAACCATCGAGAACATAAAGCAGAATGTTGACAATTCAAATAGAAAAAGAAAACAACAAAGTTTTAAATAATCAATGCAATATTTTTATATTTTTCTGAAGGTAAACACAATAAGTAAGTGGAGCCATAACATTTACTGCGAAACCTGTTCTTTTATGGAAAAAATGGCACAACATTTAAGAGTTTAAAAGTGAAAAAATATAGAAAACAGGTATTTATAATGCAGGGGTGTTTGTGAAACCCGAAGAAATTTTTGAGAAAAAGATCCAAAATCAAAAGAACATTCTCATTAAAAGTAGGCTCGACAGATTTCTGAAATGTTCAACCATTAATATCAACAAAATTTACTATATCATATGGCATAAAACTTCAGAAATTAAAATGTTACAAAATTTTATATCCTATAGTTCTCTTTATACATTAATAATCACCTTTTTAACAATATGTGTTATAATGTTTTTTTTCCTCTGTCAGCTGCATATCTTTTGAAAAATTAGCAGTTAATTGACTTAACATACTTGTAAACAATATTATAAGGTTTCTTTTTTTCCCCCTTTCTTTTTCTGGTTACTGTTTCATATTTAATTGAATTTGTAATAGCAAGATTAACGAACGTGTCCTTAGATATTTAAGAAAACTTGAAAAGGAAAGAATTTAAATTAAACATCTGAGTGTTTTCTCTATCATAAAATAATTTTGAATGTGACAATATAAATTGTACTATGGTACCACAATGTAACTTTCACTCATTGCATTAAAAAAATATACTTGTTCACTAATTGTTGAATCTTTAAATGTTTACTATTCAGTGCCTGAAACCAAATCGAATAATAGGCTTGTCTACAAAACTCAGTATACTGAACATTCAGTACATCCTAATTTGTAAGGCATAATTATATGGTATATCACACCATAATAACTATCAAATGCTTAGTGAAATAGATCTTGAAAATGCATACCAAATTCTGACTAGGATACCAATAAAAGAAGAGTAAGAGATTGTACCTGAACATGGGGTTATTTATTTCCCGATTCATAATCATGGCCTCAAACATAGGTCCTTCACGAACAACAAACTCTATCATGCGATGTATGAGGCACAATAAACTCCTGAAATATACAGAAAAGACAAAACATAGCAAATACAAGGTGTAATAACAATTTAGAGATTTGCGTGGGAAGAGATTAGTTCGATCCTCCATGAAGGGTTCACCATCTTATTAAAGGATTACTCTGAAAATCTAAAAAGGATCTTCTGTTACACCAATAAACGACCCCTACACTATGTTCTGTAGCAACTCATGAGAATGAAAGGGTTCATTCTAAGAGGTAGGAAAAAGGAGAGAGAAGTACACCATTTTATTAATGTTAACACATAACAAGTGGGTGCGGGTACTAGCACCCATTTTACTGACTGCTATCTATGAGCAGGGTGGGTACTAATACCCTTTTTTTATATTGCTTTAATTTTAAACTCTCGAAATTTGTTTATATTGTGAAATGTGCCTGATAGACATCACAGTCACGGCTGCTAAGCTTCATGCTCGTAATGTGTTAAACTTAATACATGCTCCACTTAATTCATAAACAATTAAAATAAATGCACCGCGATCTTTATTTCTTGATACTGCTAAAGATAGCTATTATGATGAATGCTCATTATGATGAAAAACATTCAAATGAACAACTCACTGTTCAAAAATAAAATTTACAATTGTTGCTTAGAGAACAGAGTTCATACAAATTTCAGAGAAAAGCAATATATACAGAAGTAATCATTATTTGGTAAAAAAGAAGGAAATCAAAATTAATAAAGAACACACATAAATGCATTATAGCAAGCATTAGTTAGCAAGCATTAGTAGCAAGCATTAGTAGCACTCAGAATAAACAAAATAGATTTAAATTGTAATTTCTAATACTGCTCTGTGTACTACTTTTAAACTTTCTCACAAGCAAACAACATTCTAGCCATATTACAACTCATTTCAAAAACATCATTTTCAGAATAAACTATCATTCAGTTTTCAATTTAAATGAACCAGAAGAATAGTACTAGGGGTTTTCATGCTTGAAAACACAAGACATAATCAGAGTGTCTTATGTCTTATTTGTTTTAATGTGTTTAAAAATTAAGGTTAATCTATAATTATTTCTTTAATTAAATGAATGACATTTTGTAAAAATTGTGCATTTAATATAAAATGATAAAACCTAAAAAATGTAAATGACAGAGGCTTAATGAAAAATATTTAACTAAAATAATTATGTTCATAAGAATTGAAGATATGCTTGAATCTTAACAAAAAATCTCTTTATTGATGTATTACTTTTTCACACACAATAAAAGAAAGTTTAAATTTAAATTTAATGAAGCATGAGGCAAAGAATAGTTAAAAGTGTCTTAATACAGCCTCAACAACAAAGTTTCTAAAATATATGTATGAAAAAAAGAGGTCAAGAACAAAAATTACCATCAAACATACTACTACACACTACATAGGTTTAGTGATGCAAAATAGTAGTGAATTCGCAAAAAAAAAAAAAAAAAATCCTGAGAACAAACAAAGGATAATTATACATAGGTATTAACAAATTAGAATTGGGGGGGGGGGAGTCTGAGCTCAGCTCATCCCATGCAATTCTCTATTTGGAAGGAAGTACTTCAAGAAGTAATGCACCACTTGTATCAAAACTGATTTTATGAATAAAAAGCAAAGCTTTGAAAACAGGAATATAAAGCACAAAAAAAAAAAAAAACACTTGTTTTTTCAACATGATCAAATTTGATTAGTTATTGAAAAGAAAACAAATGATTTTAGTTACATCAATTTAAAGAATCTTTATTGTAATTTAAAAAAAAAAAAACTAAGCAGCATAAACTACAAATTTACAAAAAAAATTAAATAAAAAATAGAATTTAGTCTTTAAAAATTTATCTTTCAATGTGTGGGATGTAAGCATTTTAACATAATACAAATAATCTGAAATACAGAAATTACTGTTTATTCAAGAATAAGTCACAATCCTGCTAGCACATTTTTAACACTAAAATCCAGCTGATATTTATAAAAGAAAAACATTTTAAAAAACTTGCTATAAATATTTACAATTAACTGTTTGAAAGCCATGTGCTATATCAAAAATAACATTAATCAGTTGAAGAAAAAAACTAAGAGGAAAAAGTTGCATTTTTTCCTTTTCTTAAAAAAAGGTTGCATTTTTCCCTCTTCTTAAAATGAGATAATTTCTCCTCGTATCATTGTTTTTATTTGTTTATTTACTTTTTTTTAAGAATTATTATTTTAAGGACAAAGTAACTGGAAATATGCTGAAAAGAATGAATAAAAAAACATGGAATATTCAGTTTGAATATATGCTAGATTTTATTATCCAAGAAAAAAAGCATTAATTATACAACATTTTGAAAAATGTACAGGTCCGTTTCGAATTAATCGCTAATTGATTGCTGATATAATGAACTGTAAGCGTTCCTCCCTCCCCTAGCTGAAGACTACCCTAACTTTTTCTTCATGATTAAACATTATTCTTCTTGAGCTCTACAGCCATTGGTAAGGGTTGGTTAGCTTCACAATTTTGTTCCACACAAGTCACTGTCCGAACTAACTCTTAACTGTCGTTGTAATTCCTTTATTTGGTGTATTTTCTAAAGAAAATATTGTTACTCTCAATTTCACAAACATGCAACTGCCAAAATTCAGTACACCCAAGGCTCACAACAAGTGCATGATTGGGTGCAGCTAAGAGGAAATGACAATTGCATATGCAGAGAATGTATTTTGGACTTTTTTTTTATTTTTTGCTTAAAATAAAATATGACTTACTCACATAGGCATATGCAATCTGTATGAACGTAAACACAGTAAACTTCCAATGCTAAAAGTTTACAAGTATACAACAAATATTTGCATGCATTTGTCAGTCAAAAAGAATGAACAGAAGTAAAGTTGTAACAAAATTCACTATAGTTGGAACATTACAGTTCGACAAATCAGGATTTAAATCAAAATGACATTTGAGAACAGTAGTTCTTTTCTACAACTTTTGTTTGAGATTCATATTTTGTTAAATCAGACTAATTGGAACCAGAACTGGTTCAAAGTAATAAAAATCAGTGTAGGTGGGAAAAGGAGCAGAAAAGTAAAATAACAATAGGAATGCACTTAATTTGTCTATTTTATTTTTCATTCAAGCAATATAGCATCACTTCTCACTCATCATTAGTAATGGAAAAAGATAATAAGGGTTGGTTAGCTTTGAACAAAATGTTAACAAAGCCTATTATCACCGACTTCATTCCACACATTTGAAGATGGAACATCTTAGTAAAAAAAATGTAGGGATGAAACTGATGGAAATTTGCAGATGTGATGTCTATTCTGATGTCTATGACTAATTTGAAATTCATAAGGGTATTCAATTCATATCATTGCCATTATGTTTTTAGGGCAAAAATATGAAATTGGAGGAGGAAAGTTATTTCTTTCAGCGCTTTTAAAGTTCAGCAAGCTGAACAAGATTCTACAACTGAAAATTGCTATTACTCTTTAAGGTATAGCAGAAACAAAGAGATTACACAGCTAAAACCAAATAGAAACCATGAAATACAAAATGACGAAATTATAGTAGTCAGTTTACAATAAACATATACATATAGCGTAGAACAGTTTTGAAACATGAAAATTTTCATTTTTTGTGCAAAAACTTAACTCTAAATGTAAATGTATAAATGATTGCAGGTTATAAAACTTGAAAGCCATTAGAACACTATAGGTAAAGTGCTGCAGCAAAAAAAAAAAAAAAAAAAAAACTGCATCATAAGTACCTTTTTTTCTTTTTTTGACTGGGAAGAGGGTGGTCAGAGAGCAAAATGGAGGAAAGCAAAATCAATCATATCTATGACATTTACACAGGACGATATTTAAAAATGCATCAAAAAAGCTTTTAGAAGGTATGATACCCAAAAAGTCAACTAAAAAAGTTTACAAATTTTACAGATGCAACAAAAACTTTAATATACTTATTCACTTCAAGTACTTGGGATGATTTTAATATTTCACATACAGTATGTTCTCAAAGTATAATATGCTAGCATTCTTTAAATTTCAGTCATAAAAACATCAGGACTTAAAATCTTGCAGGCAAAGCGAAAATAGACTTCTTTAACAGGTACATTACAAGTTAATCAATTACTTTAGCCTCCGTTAAAGAAAAGAATTAACATACAACTTGTGAGAAAATTCATCATTAAAATATATTTAAAAATTAATCTGAAAAGCAAGAGACTGTTCAAACTATAATTGTTGTCATTTCTCTGCTATGGTACAAGGCATGTGCAGCTTGTATAATATGGAGTTTCTGATATGTTATATAAAACTGCAACAGTAATAAGGGGGAATTCTACTGTCATGTTTTGATAGTTAAATAACGGGATTTAGAGAGGGTTCACTGTACATTAAAGAAATCCATACAATTAAATTTTTACTGTGTAATAAATCAAAACGGACACTAATGAACATTTTCAAGCTCAGTATTTCTTTTCATGTCTAACTTTTAAATTTATCAAAACTGAATCAAAAGCATTAAAATTTTTAAAAATTAATGAAAATTTCCATGCTTTGGAAAAGAACCAATTATCTGGAATCAAGAATGCACAACTTATGAGCAATTAAATAGTGCCTTACCACTTTGTGTTCTATTTCTTTAAAAATCATTTTCAAAAAATGCATTTTTATGCTATTTTTGATATGTAAAATACATTAGTCAAAAAAACAGTGATATATTCTTTTAAGCTGTATTGCATAAATATAGAAACAGTAGGATGGTGAGCAAATTTTAATACATCTATATTGCTCAGAGAAGTTATGGGGAAAACAGAAAGTAGGATATATGTGAGAATGCACTAAAATCTACCAAAATAACACCCAGTAATATGTTAAAATGATTGCAAATCCAAAAACTCAATAACAACCTAACATGGAAGCATTTTTATATTGATAAAACCTTTGTCATTTACCATGTCAATAAAATAATTTTTTAAATTTCCGATTCCCAGACTCCAGATAAGTGGCTCTGTACAGTGCATTATATTGAATTTATATTTCTTTAAAACATAGAAGTATCAAAATAAAGTAAAACAAAAATTTCACAAGGATACACACAAGCACGCCTTCCGACTGCTCGAACGAGATAATTTTCACGCAACAGCATAGGGTCTTTCTCTCAAAAAGTGAACAAGGAAAGAAGGCAACTGTTACAAAAAAGAGCACTGAAAAAATGTATACCTTTCGGTAGGGATAACCACTTTGACAACTGCATTCGATAAAAGCTGCAGAAGATGTTGACACCGAATAAAGGCAAGAACAGATATCGATTATTATAGAGCAAAAAACACTGCTCTTAACATAAATATTTAAAACACAAAAAGTTAATCTGATAAAAGAAAAAAAAATGTACGAAATATGTACACGTTTCAAAAATTTTGTGTAACCCATTAATATTTTAAATTATAATATTAAATTTTATCATTCTGATTACATTTCAAAAAAGTAACGACAAAAAGATAGTGCATTTTTAACTAAACTGATATTTACAAGGAGTTCTATTTTTATTTATGTTTTTTCAATGTTCCGATACATCATTTTAAGTTTATTGCATCTGAATTCAGTATCTTTTTGTGACACTAACAACGATATTAAATTAAGAGGAATTTTTTTACATAAAACCTACACAAGTTTTAAATAATATTTTAAAATATGTTTTAGATAGAAATTTTTACTAAACTATTTATTAGTTAGACTGGAAATCGAAATTCTCTCGCAGATTGCAAATTTTTTTATCTTATTTTTCGTCGAATAAACTTAAGACACTTAGCCAAAATGAAAGCATATGTAACATTAATCTTTTGATTTTTGCTGGAGGATAATATTATTAATTGGATTTGCAAATTATCATTAACCAATTCCTTGTTTGCGGGAAAAAGAGGAAATAAATATAAACAAATTCAACACAATTATTTTTCTTTCAAAAATAAAAACATGATCCAGAAAATGAGGTAATACTTTCTTTTAGCATATGAATTTATAGCCCTGCAAGTTAATAATGACAAATTGTTTCATAGAGAACTAAAATAATCCAGTAAACATTTTACCAAACTAATCAGTTTAATTTTGAATAAAAATTATGCCTGACTAAATCACAAAGAATTTTTTTAAAGTTTTAAAAATCTGAGATTATTAAGTTTTATTTTTGCACCTCTCACCAGTTTTATTTCCCACCTATTGTTTATTTAAAATGTGGTAAAACCTTGACAAATAATCACTCTCAATTTTTCTACCAGATAATTTTTGCATACCAAGATAAGATTCAAAATACAAAGAGGCAATAAGATTTGTACCTAATAAGATCTGTTTTCACTTTAGTTAAAAACATGCGGTAACAGATCAAATTAGTAAATAGATCCCAGAAAGAGATTTGTGTGCATGAGTCTGGGTTTTTTTAAACAAAATTTAAATTTTTATATCATACAAAAGAACAACAATTGAATTTCATCTGAAGGTGGTTTTATGCAAAGTGACTTTTCACGGACATATCATCCTTTCCTATACATTCACAACTATTGATCTAAGAAAATAATAATGACTACTACTCACATGTATGGCAGGAAAATATCTCTCAAAAGAGATTATATCATCACTAAACAAGACCTACAGAAGAAAACATTAGTGATGCCGTTTTAGATGATTGAAGAGCGTGAAGATGGTTAAAATGGGTTATACAGAATTATGAATATCTGACTTCTCCAGTTCTCAAAACCATATTATGATTCAGCTACAACTCTGTTGACAAAACTACAAAAGCGAATTCTGACGATATTAATTAGCAATTGGCTGTGACTCAAGCTGTACTAATAATGAATGAGATATGAATGATAAACAATAATACAAAAGTGGAATATGTCTGTAGCTGTCCAGGACTAAATCAAGGTCAAAACTTAAATAAGACCAGCAGACAAACCCAAAAACTAAAAATACAATTCCTTAACACATTTTGAGAGAAGATTATCAAACTGTTGCAACATTTAAGGGTACCATCTCCTAAGAAAAAATATCAAGCACATGATTCAGGCAATTGACAATTTTTAATTAATGCATAATCATTTTGTTTTGATAAAAACTATTTTGTATTGAAGAGCTTTGCCACAAAATGTAAGTCTTATTTTCTCCCCCAAAAAAAATTCTTTCTTCGGAACACTGAGAGGGAAGCACGTGTTGAGGATTACTTGCCAAACAATTTCAGTTTACTTAGAGCTCCCATATCTTAAACATCTTGCGTATCTACTGTGTTAAAGAGCACTATAACATTTTTCTGCATGCTAGAATGGTACAGAAGAGTGATAGGTTTGCCAAAGTTTTACCACATGGTCATCAGAAAACATGCAAGCATTCATATGCAACTACCTTCTCGAAGGACTCTCTGGTCTCAGGCTCCCCAGGCCAAAGCTTGTGCCTGTCCTTCTTATCCAATTGAGCATTAAACGGGAGACCAGATGGAGGTGGGGGGAGGGTCAATTCCATCATGGCAGGAGGAATGTAGATAGGATGAGGAGGAATGGGTACTGCTTTTCCCCAACCCAGTTTCATTTCAAAACTCATTACATCTTTTCCTGTAAGTATAATAAAAAGGAAATCAATACCGTCAATAACAATAATAAAACATCAGAAGATTTAAATTTGAATAGCTGCATATCCATGATTATAATAAAATTCATTAGTCTTAAATCCAATTTAAGTTTCAAACAAATCTAATACTTTTATCTTAATATTACACTTTTAGCAGTTAACTTCTAATAAATACCAAAAATAAGATAACATATTTGAGCAGCACAACACAAATTCAGGCATATAAATTAAAGATAGGTGACGCTGAAGCGCTATGTCATGTAAAAAAATTGAGATAAACCAAAATTAATTCCACTCCAGTAAAAAAACATAATGGATAGTTTCATACCTTGCAAAAAAAAAACCTGAGCAACATTTCTGATTTCAATATAATTTTACTTCAAAGATGCCTTCCATAACAATAGAATCAATTTAATTTTGAACTTCCAGACCTGCCAATCTTTTTTAATTTTGAGGAAACTTTCTGCACTTTAACCCTATCTTCCTCACAAAAGATGAAGTCTGCATTCTAGTGACACATCTCCAGGTTTTAGGACATAAAAGCTTTATAGCTTTCTTTTTGTACTTCAATAACTTGGGAAGCATATAACATTAAGGCAATAAATACTGTTACTGGGACGATAAAAATTTCAAGAAGTAGTTTTAAGATAAACATGTTTCATCGAACAATTTCAATGCAAGGTATACCTAGAATTTTTTCGAGCAATATATTTTTAAATTGCAAAACGACACTTAGTTCACTAAGTTGAGTTACTATAAAAATAATACCATTTAAATTTTTCATTGCTCTTTCACCGTCTTTCCTGTTCATAAAAGCAACAAAGCCACAATTTCGGCCCCTGGCACGTTCCTCATCAGATCGAGGCCACATTATCTTAACACTGGCAAGAGGTCCAAATCTGCCAAACACTTCACACAGCTGCTGTTCAGTCATCTGAAACAAAAGAATAGAATTCCGATTAAACTCCTACAATTTTGAATTTATAAATAAATATACAATATTTGTAATGTATAATGTAGGAGGCATAAAGGATGAGGTAAAAACACACTGGATTGTCAATTGGACTGCAATAACTTTGTCTTGTTTACATCAGGATTTGAATTGCCTGCAGGTGAGCATTATGTGAATTACAGAGGTGGGGAGACTGCATTAACTTTGTCTTGTTTACATCAGGGTTTGAATTGCCTGCAGATGAGCATTATGTGAATTACAGAGGTAGGAAGGGAGAAGGGAACACCCCACAACAGAACAACTTATGTTTAAAAAACAGCCATTGAGGATCGCTTTAAATTCTTGCTACAGCTAACTTGGCAACTGATTCCCTCATAGCTGTACTTCTACTCTTAATACAATTCAAACTTAGTGGTAGAAATGGAAAATCCTGTGTATGATACCTTCAATCAATAAGCAAGACATTCAATATCCTTAACGAATAGTGAGTACTGCATATCTCTGTGGGTGGAAGATTAATTTGTCACTAAATAATTCATAAGTTTTTTATGTAGTAATAACTTAGCCCTACAAGAACGTTTCATAGCCGATCCTCCAAAGAGCCAGTCTCTTTGGACTGTTTAACCTTTTGGAACCAGGCTGTTTTTTGGAAATTTTTCTTTCGACCCAGGTAGTACGACAGTTGAACCACCGATTTCTTTTAAATTGAAAAGAGAAGGTATAAACTGTCGTACGAAACATATGAAACCTTGAAAAAATCCCCGGCTCCAAAGGGTTCGAGTGAAAATTTCAACCCTGTCCTCTAAAGAAAAATCTCTTATGGTACAACATGTGTACCGCCCAGTTCCTAAAGGTTAACAAGCTTCAGTAGTCTAAGTCATGATATGAGGTTATTCTTCCTCTTCTGCCCTTCAGCCATTTGAAATATTGACAACACAAAGTTGTTTACTCTCTGTTCAACTAGGGCAATTTCACCAAAAAAATTTGATCAGATGGTTAAGGGCAAAAGTGTTGTGATCCACACTAAACTCGCATCATTCTAAAAACAAGTGAGAAATCCTTGAGTATCATGATCTTTCATTGCAAAACTAATTTCCATGATTGTTGAAGCTCTGATATTAATCGCATTTACGATGACATTTTGTACTACAAAATTGACCCACTTATGAACTCTTCTTGCAAAACAAACATCTTTATCATAGTTTTCATTTTTCTATAAGCTTTTTTTTTTAAGTTTTAATGCACTTTTATTCCAATCTGAATATTCAGCAACACAAAATTCAACTAACTTGAAAAACGTAATGGAAAACCCTTAAATGTTGAGTGAATACATTACAATAATTATGTCCATTTTAGCTAACTGATGGAAAATATTTGCATGGACTATTTAAAATTACATTTACGTAGCCAATATAAAAACAAGAACAAATATAAGAAAGAGTCAGTCAACCTTTGGATTCAAATTTCCAAGATAAAGATTTGTAGTACTTGGATCACCAGTATCATAGGATCCATAAGATGGATACCTGTAATCATCACCTGAAAGAATATGGCAAATATTTTAAAATTCTACAAAAATGTAAGCCACAAAAACTAAATTCAAGCATGGAAATTAGCATTTAGCAGAAACATTTAAACATTTATTCCAAAAATTATATGTCTTTTTAACCGACTTCAACAAAGGAGGAGGTTATCAATTCAAAGCATATACTTTTTTTTTGTTTGTTTGTTTGTTCACACATATTATCTGATCTACTGAACCGATTTGGACGATTTTTTTTTAATCGATAGGAGATGGTGTAACTTAGCTACCATGTACTCATATGACGATATTTGTTCACTAGAAAAAAGTTATTATGGAAAACAGTAACTTTCATGTCATTTCCCCATTAAATGATTAAATTTTCAATCCATTGTTGCAAAAATTTGTTGTCTTGCAACAGCAATATTAATAATAATCACGATGAAAATTTTGAATCTAGGCTTCTCTGGAGTAAGTATGAAACATTAATAAGTAGTCGAATTTAAAGCGATTTGTCCTAAATGATTAAATATGAAATCCATTGTTACAAAACGTGGTTGATATGAAACTGTAATAATAATGATAATGAGAATTTTAAATGCAGGCTTAACTAAATCAAACATGAAACTCATTAGCGGGTAATGTATGTAGTATGTGTTAAAATCTTATGAACGAGAAACTAGAATTGCTTTGAAATATAAATTAGTTGAAAAGCTGTTGATATTTAAATGGCTTTGATTAAGCTAGTACACAAATAAATACCAGAGAATAACAAAGATTATTTTTTAGTGTCAATCGCTTAAAATTTTAGACGCGTGATAGTTTCTTCCTTTTTTTTCAGTTTATTTTATGGAGCATTTACTTAAGAAAATTAGGTGAAGTTTTGTAATGGAAACATTACCTTATTTCATATAAGTACACTTACACTAAAAAGAATAAAATAAAATAATTTTGGAAAAAAATAGAACCGACTTCAGTTGGAAATTGCTCCAAAAAGTAAAAAATAATTTTTTCTTTGAACACCATCGAAACTTTAAAAATAAGTTCTGAAGTCGGCGCAAAAACGATACAGGTAAAAAGATATTTAACCATATTTTGCCAACATTTTTCAGAGAAACCATTGAAAATTAAAAGCAGAATATTTGTACCATTACACGAATGTGTGGTAATGAATGAAATGTATGCGAATGCTCTTAAAGAACCTGGATCCATTAAAATTTATATAGTTGAATTGTAGTTGCGTATGAATCTATACATTGTTTTTGCGCCGACTTCAAAACTTATGTCTAAAAGTAGTTTCGATGGTGTTCAAAGAAAAAAATTATTTTTTACTTTTTAGAGCAATTTCCAACTGAAGTCGGTTCTATTTTTTTCCAAAATTATTTTATTCATTCTCACAATAGTAATGTGTTTTCCAGAAACAATGTAAAAGGGGCTTTCTTATTGACTAATTTTTCAATTTAAGTTGCATTTCATTTTATAAAACATGAACATGCATGAAATGAAATTAATCCAACCTGCTGCATATTGTACACTAGGGAATAGTGCATTATATGCAAAATTTTTTAACAGTGAAAGTAAAAAAAATACATATATGTAATAAAACATATTACAGAATGAAAATGATCAGTTATAAAAAAAGAAGAAGGGCTAAATATTAAAAAAAAATTTATCATACTTATAATTGAAAAATAATAACACATGTTGAAAATTACTACTTGAAAAACCAGTCATATGCTTTTTAAAAGCAGTCAAAACACAATAGTCTCATCAGTTTTCTCTCCATTCTATCACATACCTAATCTTATCTGATTTTCAACGGGCTCAACAGGTCGGCCAACTTTTACTTGTTCCTTCACAACATTTTTTAAACGATGCCTTTCCTCCCTTTCTTCCTGAATCCTAAAAAAAAAAAAGAAACAAAATTATTCAAAGCTTTAATATTTATGATATTAATATTATAAAGTCAAAAAAAAAAAAAAGTCTTACATCCTTAATTCTTCTTTGAATAGTTCAAGATTACTCTTCTTCTTTTCCTTTTCACGTTTTTTGTTCTGATATCAAAAATATAGAACAAAGTGAATTAAAACATCAATCACACATATCATTTGCTAATAAAAATTAAGAACTTAATTATTAAAGGCAATTTGATTTTAAAGTATTTAACAATTACTTGGAAGGAGAAAATAAATTATCAAGGGGTCTTAAAGTTGAAGACATGTAACTTAAAGAGTTAAGGGCAGCATTGTATAGAAAATCTAGCATTGTAATTACAGGAACCCCCCCCCCCCCAAGTGTTTTAATATGCTAATCCCTAAAAAAGAAGAAAAAATGGCGGAACATTTTTGGACATCATTAAAATTTTAATCATGTAATAATTCAAAATACTTAATTAAATCAAAAAACAGGACACGTAAATCCATAGCCAAAGTAATATGAGTTTTAAATAATTATGAATTCAGTGAAATCTGGAGTAAAAGGGGACATTCCCCCTTAAAACTTGAACCCTATTTCAAACTCTGCAACAGATACTCAAACACGAGAATGTTGTTCCCGGGGTATAAAAATACAATCAATTACAGTAAATAAAACAGAAAAATGATTAATGACCCATGAAGTATTTTTCCTTTTTTTTCCTGTATTTTCTTCAGGAAAACTAAAAAGAACTTGTAAAAAGTTCCACTAAATAATCCATGATTGGCAGTTTACTCTATTTAACAATAAGTAGTGCACGTCTTATCAATGAAAAAGAACTAAACTAAAACTTCTCAACTTTTCTCTTTTATTCCCAGTATTTTGAAAATACCTGTCTTTCAATTCTTTCTGCTTTTTCTTTAGGTGTTTCTTGTTGTCTTTCTTCAGGTGGTTTCTTCACAACTTCCACTAGTTTAGGAGGCTTATAGAGCTTTCCAGTTTGTACAGTTGGTTTTTCCTCTAAAAGTTAATATAGAACATAAATAGCTAAACTTAATTTTTCAGAAATATCATAGATCAATATTTAAATATGTAAAATGTATTCAACTAATGGGGCTGTTCACAAAAGATGTCATGTTTAGAAGGAAGGAGAGGTTTGTGCAAAAAAGTTTTTAACAATTGGGCTGAAGGGCTAAGAGAGTGATAAAACATTTTGGATAAAATAAAAACATTTAAAATTGGTTATTGATATATTTTTTGGGAGTGTTGTCATTTTTTATGAAGTTATCTCATTCAAATGGGCATGTCGAGACTTGTCATTCCTCTGATGGAAAATTTCACTTGTTTTCTCTTATTTTAGCTGGATTATTGAACATGCGTTAAAAATAAAAGTTACTCGATATTATTATTTATTTTTGACGAAGACCAGACAAAGCAGCTAGTAGTATATAGTAGTATATATTTGAAAGCCAAAATTTCCTTTTTTTTTTTCTTTTTTGAATGAAGAAGAAACTGTATTTTGAAAAGCATTAAATATTTTTGAATACCAAAATTAAAAGAACATTTTTAAACATTCAATAACAAGATGTATATGGGAGAATATAAACTATTTGCAGTTAAGATGTCATATATATTCCACTAATAAATTATGATACATGTTAATAATTGGTGATTTTCCCCAAAAGATAAAAAAACTTGACAGAAAGGAATATTTACCACCAGATCCAGCATTAATGACAGTTCCTCTGACAAACAGTTTTCCATGCTTAGTAGGTTCATCAAAAGAAGCCAAAAATTCCTCATATACCTCTGCTGCTGCTTTTTCTTCCTCCTGAAAATTATGGAAGACAAGAGGAAACATTATAAATATATTTAAACTAGACACAAGCACTAAAGCAATTCATGAAAAATTGCTTGTTTTTTTTTTTTTTTCCCCCAATTGATTTTTCCAAAAATCCCTTTTACAATAAAATAACCTAAGCAATTTGCAATTGGCTGCTTTAAAAAAATGGATTTAAAAAAATTGGAACTTCAATCATTTTAATTAAATAAAATTTTCTACTGTGTAATTCTGGATAACCTAAAGGAAAATATTTCATGTAATTATAGTTGCAAAGTAAGCATTCACAACATAAATTATTACAGGTCGAATCATAACTTTGATGTGACCAGGCCAAAGCTTCGGTAAAATAGCCTAAGCTTCGTTCGATATTTTTAATCTGAAAAATATCAAGAATCAAAAAAAAATTTTTAATCCAATATTTTCTGCTATCCCAGACATTATACAAATGGGCAAAATATCAACCTACAAAGATTGTTATTCCACAACAGTAATCTGATAAATTATGAACATAGAAAATAGAACTACTACACTCACAAAACTCTTTGACTTTGGATCCTTTCTTGCCACTTTTTCAGGTTCTGGTTTTGCACCTTTCTTTCCCACAGGTATTATATTAAAAGATTTCATTTTTTGGCCCTATAAATGATGGGGAAAAACACAAACAGTATTAATACATGCATGCACACAATATACAATATTAATTTTAAACACTTTACATTATCATTTTCAATTCATAGAAAAAGTAACAAAACAACGACTTTTTTTTGTGACAAAACTGACAGATCGCTTTTATGTGACACACACTGCAGTGGAGCACACTCCCTTTTTAAAACGACATTATTTTCCTGGTCAACAAGTAAAGTAATCTGTTCTATGCACTAGCCCAACAAAACATTTTGTTAATAAAAAAATCCATACATGTACATGTTTAAACTACTGTAATAGGATTGGCAATACGTTAAAATCAACAGCTGAGTGGGGCTGACCACAAAACCTTGTCTTCATGGTCGCACTGATGCTATGTCAGTACTATTCAAAGAATTTTGTAGTTACGCCTGTAGTCCACTCCATATGTTGTCTTTTTCATGAAGAAATGATTCAGTTTTGGAGAAAAAAAAAATTTAAACATGGTTTATAAATATACATCAATTTGTTAATGGGAGCGCTAATTTTTTGCAACTGGCCCTTTTGCGAGATATATGCGCATAATGGCAATTGCAATGCTTTAAGTTTTGGCAGTTAGCTTAGCTATGCAATGCCAATGAAATTTTCTGGTTCTCATTGGTCACTCTCTAAAATAGAATTTAGGTTTTCAATTCCTCCAATAAATTTAACATTGAGGAGGGAAATAATCCCGATACAGTTCTAATATTTAAGAGGTGCATGAAGATTTCTGCATATTTTTCAATACGTCGAGAAACACACATTTAATATACTGCCGGCCCTGCTTAAACGAATAGTGTCAGTTCTAAGAAATA
The DNA here is from genome assembly GCA_038373865.1 of Uloborus plumipes. Classification (NCBI taxonomy): domain Eukaryota; kingdom Metazoa; phylum Arthropoda; class Arachnida; order Araneae; family Uloboridae; genus Uloborus; species Uloborus plumipes. Next base: position 54,563 of record JAXGGA010000736.1, on the reverse strand, counting down.
TTATTCGATTAAGCGGGGTATTCAATTAAATGGGAATCTTTAACATTGCCTCAATGGCAAGGGAAATATTTGGTTCCAAGTTATTTTATTTGTATAAGCGGAGTATTTGTTTATCTGTTACCTGATTAAACGGGGCAGACAGTATCATTACTCATTATATGCAATTGTGTGTGTCTCAAAAGTCGGAAAATTGTAAAAAATGAAACCCCGCATCGCTAGATTTTGTTTCCAGGGGTCTGTCCAGGATTTTTCACAGGGTCCGTTTTTTGTGAAAAACTAAATAATTTTGGAAAAAAAAAATTCTTTTTGAATTCAACAAAAAATAAAAATACATTTCATTTATTTTCCTCTTCAAAAAGCTTATTAAACATCAAAAATGTGAAAAATGCGATTCCTGTAGCTGATGCAAAGAAATTGCAGATTTCAAAGTGATGGCATCAAAAGCACAAATAAACGAATTTATTTTGGTAATTTTTATTTTACAATTGCAATTTAAAGGTCTATGGTAAACACATTATTAATATCTGTTAACACAATGCAAAAATAAAATGAAATGATCCATTCAGCATTTAGATTCACAAAAGAGCACTTAACTTTGCTTTAAAAAATTCAAAACAGCGATCTGAACAAAAGATAAAGCGACTTTTCATTTATTTGCCTTCTAATAAGGAGTAATTAGCTGGAAAATAAGTAAAATTTGACTTTCATGTGGGATGCAGAGATCACATTTTTCAAAATGAAAGCATCAGAAGAAAAAAACGGTAAATTAATAATTTATTAAAATAAAATAATTTTAGAGTTACATTTCATCAGGTTTATATGATGAATGTCATTAACAATCACCGACATATTCGCCGAAAATTCGGTGGAAAAAATTCGGTAGAGAGAAGTAACAAAACAGACAATACCGGACTTCCAATATTAACAGATGAATAAATACATTATTTCCTGAATATAACCAAAACACCACCCTTGGTAGCATCAAAAAAAATCCGGACAATTTTCTGCCAAAATAAGGTCATAACGTTGCACCAAAGAGGTCAGATGGCGATAATTTTAAATAGCTGATCATTCTACCAGAAGCAATCCCATTTTTTTCTCTAACCCTAGCTATCTATTTGCAGTTCTAAATTCATTTCGCAGATAATTGCTATAATTATTTATTTTTTGTTTAACTCAAGAGCAGGGAGAAAAATCCTTACTCTGCATTTCCAGGGAAATCTAGAACAGCTACATTGCAGTAAGCCATTTTGATTTGCATGTGATAAAACAAACAAGCAGAACTAGTGAAGCAAAACAACCACCTTTTTTAAGTTGTTAATTTCTTTAAAAGGAACCAACAAAAAGTGCTATACATTAAAGATTTATCACTTGCCCTAAGTATGACAGGCAGGAAGTGCAGACTTTTTTGTGGAAAAATTGTCCGATAAGCGATTAGCTTCTTAAACTTCAGAAAAGGCCCAAGAAATATGCTATGCGTTATTTTGATTTCAGATTTGCTTCTTGAATGAATAATGTGTGAAATGTCCGTCTTGTTTGATCAGCATTTTGTAAAAGGTTCGTTTTGCTTGATGGGATTTTTGTGAAGGGTCCGTTTTGCTGGATCGTATTTTTGTGAAGGGTCCGTTTTGCTTGATCGTATTTTTGTGAAGGGTTCGTTAACGGACCCGAATTCGCTCTGGCCAGACCCCTGGTTTCTTTGACTTATACAAGAACAATACTTCAAATATTTTTCTAGAAAAACAAGTTCATACCGTTTCGTCGCCGGTTATGAAATTCAAAGTCAGCACAGATTCTGATAGCTCACAAGCTTCATTCTCTAAGGTCATTCATGCATGACTTCCGCAACTTTATGCTGGTTATACATTATTTTACATAAAATTCAGTTTGTTTCAGATTTTTAATTTTACTGTGTGTGACTTAGCATAAGTGCTGAGAAAAAAACATTTCTTGGGATCCTTACTTCTAAAACTGGTCATTTTAAAAAAACAGCGAGTCCTTGCAACCATTTTTCATGCACACACAAACACTTAATAGGCATATACGCAGTATTAGAAACAAGAATTCTAATCTAGGCGTCATGATGACACCTAGCATAAATTTTTAGGTGTCAAAATAATCAACTTGGATGCCATTTTTAATTAATCTTACTAACACATTATATATCTGAACAAAATAAAGAAAAATATTAAATAGAAATATTGCATGTTGCTGACAGTGTATTACAAAAAATCTATAAAATATCACAAATTTATCTCAAAACAGAAAACGTAAGATTTTAGTCTTTATTCTTTACACGGGTATGCTAATTAATGTGTTATAAAACTTACCTTCGTAGGCGATTCAGAGTCTTTTGCTGACATATTTACAATGGTAGTAATTCCTGAAAGTAAAAATCAAGGTTAACTTTAATAGCAATACAGCAAAGTTTTACTGCCAAATTCTATATGTTTACAAAATAGTGCCCATAGACTACCTTTCCAACATATAATTTAAAAAAAATTCACATAAATAAAAAAATAAAAAAAGATTTCTACAAAAAAGTCATCCAAGACGGGCTATGAGCCCAAATAGGCCGGTCTTAATCAATTTAACAATTAACCAAGACAGGTCAAGAGCTACCTTAAAACAATTCCCTTAAGGCAAGTAGCAATTGCTTTTGAAAACTTATTCCAAAAGAAGATTCCAGCAAACTAACACAAGTTTTTAAGTACCTACTGAAAACAAACCCTCTTATGTATGTTCAAATATCTGATAATTTTCCAGCAAACAAAATTATTAAAATATGAACCAACAGTCTCCAGAAATAGATAAATATATACCAATTTACTCCACAATCAGTAATAATTTCTCCAAACTCATAACTAATTTACACAAATAAATATAACTTTGCAAACCTCTATCCTCGCTCCCGATAAAAACAAAATGTAAAAAAATTTTGCTCAAAAAGTTTAGTTGTTTGAAAATGAACATTAATTTCAACTACCTAACTGCTCCATGAAAGAATCTCTCTTTTTTAAAACATCTTTTTCTTATTTCAGAATTCTTCAAATGATAGAAATTTTTCTTAAGTAGAAGTTTAACAGATGTAACTTCTTGTATTGAAAAATAAACACTTGCATTTAACGTCACTCCTCAATGAAGTTGTTTAGAGGAACGTATAAAATTTATCATTTCTGACTTCTGACAATTGAGCTATAAGATCAAAATCACAGCTGTTGATAATAGAATGCAGGGTAGATATGAGATTTATTTCTCCTCTTTTATCAGAAAAGTGACAATAAAAATGTAAACAAAAGGATGGGGAAATATTAACTGCAGAATTTCAGCAAGTATTGAACTTCCGGCACAAGTCAAGATGGCTTCCAGGAGGAGGACCGCTGAAGATAAAAACACGAAACTTTTACGAGAATTAGCCGCTTTGCCGCCCAATAAACAATGTTTTGACTGCTTGCAAAGAGGCCCGACTTACATAAATGTCACAATAGGCTCCTTTGTCTGTACGACATGCAGTGGAATACTGTAAGTTAATCCTACGAAATCTTAGTTGCTCATGTGATATTGACAGTAGTGCGTTTCATTTAGTCTGCTAAATCATTTTTGACAAATAGTTTCTTGTTATAGCTTAACGAGAACGGAAAACCCACATTTGTAGTCTAATATTCATTGAATTTATTCTTTTATCCATATAATCTTTTTGCTAGAATTTACGATAAATGATCATGAAATAGATTACATTTCGTATGCAAAAGAAATTTAATAGTGTTTAGAAATACAACTGGATAGAATTTTTACAGAACATTAAATTTTATTTACAATGCACCGGATAAACAGTCAAAAGCTCTGCATGTCAGTTTTTTCATGCTCAATTTTCGAATAAAATGTTCAGAAAATCCTCCGTGCTTATTATTTTAGTTGAGCAGTAAAAACTACTGTTTTTTTTTTTTTTGTGAAATGGAGATTGACTTCTAAAGTAACAACAGCACATTTCTTTATCGTTAAGGTTTAGTAAAGCACCTATAGTACTGAGCAGTCGTTTTCTACGTGTAAAATGGAACAGCTTTTATAAGGTACAAGCTTCAACGTAAGAAATGAAAGAAAATATAACAATGAAATTGCACACTTTTGCATCGAACTACATACACGTGTTTTGGTTGTTAATGGAAACCAATTCTTCACTGCAGAAGGGTTGTCTTTTCTCCTTGGTTGTCTTTTCATCCATAAGCTCAACTCTTTTATCATAAAAGGGTTTGCTTGTCGCTCCAAATTATATGTATGGGTTTAGGATTTATCACTGTAATATTTTATCTTTATTTTTCGCACAATGGTTTTAATTTCTAAGATAGGTATCAATAACGATATCTCTGGGGGTGCTGGGCCCTAGGGCTTGCTCGACCCTAGGTTCTGGCTCAAAATTAAGAACAGAGCAATTTTCAGGGCCCTATCCCGGTTAAACCACGAAGCTGTGGTAGGTACGGAGGACCCTGGAGATGTGAAATGAAAGATAGGTATCAATGCTCACCTTATGGGATTTGACTAAGTAAAAGTTAGTTTTGGTTCAAGTGCATGAAGTAAGAGTTTTTATAAAAATTTTAATTTTCTAGACACACAAATTTTATTTTTAAACATTGAAATCAAATTCTTCACGAGCTCTATATATTCAACTCCTGGCTAGAGCCTCTAGAAGCTAGCTAGAGCTTGTACCTGTCTTGCTCTGCTTAGTTCATATCTGGATCAATTTTGTGGCAAAGTTCTCCATGTGTATCAGGGTTGGCAAGTTTTTGACAGTCGGAGGTTTTATCCGGTTTTAACTGTGGTTTTTACCGTCATGTCAAAAACCCCTTTTTGACATGGTTTTTGACACAATTGTCAAAAACCTAAATTTCTGTCTAAAACATGTTTAAATTTGATATTGATAATCAAAATACATTTTCAAATGAATTTTACAATTTCTGACATAAGCTCACAAATTTTTTGCATTGAAAAAGGTGTTCCTTGTAACGCCGAAACACGTGTGCAGCATCCCTGCTCATTTGTGCATTCGTAACGTTGTTATTTTCTGTACATCTATGGCACAAAGGTATTTGTAAACTTTAGCTAATTAATAGTTATTAAAACATTTAAACAAAACTACTTTAAAAACTGGATTTAACTTTTAATTCTTTTAACTTTTTTCATGACATAACAAGTTAATTTAAAAGAATGAGAATTAATTTTCATTAAATTTATTAATTTAATTTTTATTAAACTTGACTGATAAGATAACTAATTGATAGTTTTTAAACATTTAAACAAAACTTCTTTAAAAACAGGATTTAAGTTTAAATATTTAACTTTTTTCACGGCATAACAAGTCAATTTAAAAGAATTTGAATTAATTTTCGTTAAATTTATTAATTTAATGTTTATTAAACTTGATTGATAAGATGTATAAATTTTTATGTAATATTTTTCAGGCTGAGAAACCTTATATGTTTATAAAAAATCTCAGTAACTACTGTATTTGAGTTTTCGATAGGTTTTTGACGTTTTTGACAGGTTTTCGACATGTCATGTCAAAAACTGGTTTTTGACGTCAAAAACTCAACCCTGATGTGTATGCTTAGGTTCTTTAAGTATTTATTTTTTTGAAAATGTCTCAGCATGTTTCTGGTTCAGTTTGCCATTCATTCTGTTACCTAATGAACTTTAAGCACTTTCAAACTTAAAGATTTCTGAAACAAAAAGAAGGCTAGTGTGAATTATTTATTTCTTGTAAACAGAATTAAAATGTCGGGAATTCCAATGCATCCCTTTGGAAAAATATGTAATAATCTGTTTGAAAAGGATGCCTTTTAATTTTGCCATATGCAAGTGTGTGCTTTTATAAAGTTTTTTCCCCCCTCTACATTTATAGGTGACATGAACTTTTGTTTGTAATGCTGTATATGTAAACGTACAGCGCATACCAGTTTCACTTGCCTAAATGCATACTTCCAATTGCAGAAATGCTCAAAATAAGATGCTGAATTAAGGTTTTTTAAGTTTGAAGCAGGGAAAAAATTGTAAAAAAGTACAAAATCTATTTTTTTATGTGGAGAATAGGTCCCCTATCTGATATTGGAGGAAATATTCTCCATTGAAAAATAACTCTAATACTAAAAATTCGAAAATAGATTGGAACATATCGTCTTTTCACAGAAATGACAGGTTTACAAATCAAAAAAATTTATATTTTTCGTTGCTAGTGTAAAATAAATACAAATGAAATGCTATGATGTATAAAAACACTGTACTAATGCTTGTACAGTTTGAAAAAGCACTATGCATGCACATGATTTCAAATGATTTTTAACCGCTATACAGTCGACGCTCGTTATAACGACCACACGTTATAAAGACCATCCTACTATAACGACCGGTGAGAAAACCCCCAACTGTATCCCAATATACTCCATGTTCTACCTCTTATAGCCACCACTCGTTATAAAGACCGTTTTCTATAGGACGGAGACGGTCGTTATATCGAGCGTCGACTACATTCTCCAAAATTTTGTGACTGACTTCGAGTGTAATTTGGTGTAGATCACAAAATGGTGTATTTCATAGCTCAGTGAATATTGGTCATACTAATGTCAAACTTTTTGTGTTCAAATTGTTTTTCCATGCCTTTGACTTTTGAAATATTTTAGAGGACTTGAAATCCATTCAGAATGTTAGATTATGGATTTTTTTACTTCAAACTGTTTGAGCATTTTTGCAATTGAAAGTTTGTACCTAAGACTAATGGTTGAAAAAATAGAAGTCTTGCAGGTGAAACGGGGACACGCTGTGTCTACAGCTTTTAACTTTAAAAGTAATATGTGCTAAATTTTTCTCTTGCAGAAGAGGGTTAACTCCGCCTCACAGGGTGAAATCAATATCAATGACAACATTTAGTACTGAAGAAATAGAATTTTTGAAAAGCAGAGGCAATGAAGTAAGATAATGTATCTTTTTCTTTCTGTTTGTATATACAAGATGGCCACTCACTCTGAAAGCCGGGAAAACTCGCGAAAGTTTTTAATCAACTCTAGAAATAACGACTGGCTACCTATTGGCTTTTACTGCAACGCTAACGTTGTAACACGATTTCCCGCCAATGGGCTCTTTGAATGCGACTATGCAGGAAGGTTTTTTTTCATTCTGTAATGTCTGATATATTTGCGTAAAATCCGATCCTTTTGTTTTCAAAGATAAAATCACAAAAGTCCATCCCATACTTTCAGAAAAAATTACTAATATTTTGCCTAGTTTTTCTTGGAGATAAACATTACATAAAAATAAATTGAAATAAACAGTTTGGATAAAAAATCGCGATGACAAGCATTAAACATATCTCTTTATATGTATTTGTATAGGTTCGGTTAGTGTAAGTGGCTCGGTCCCCTTTATAGAAAAGTTCGTTTTTAAAGCCTTATGCAAGTTTTAAAGCAAAAGAGTTTAAACTTGTTGACTTATTTTATTTTGGACATTTTATTAATAAACACAAGTTCAGCATTATTTCCTAAAAAAATGCTTTAAATATTTTAAATCATCGTATTCTTTAAAAAATGACATGGAGACCCACTTATCCCCGTCGAAGGAGTAAGTGGACCACCCCCTATTTATATAATATCTTTAAACAAGCAATTCTTTTCGGATCTCGAAAACGGCTCCAACGATTTTGATAAAATTTTGTATTTAGATAAAGTTTTGGTTTCCGAGTTCATCTACATGGGCGTTTTTTCTACAAAACGCGAGTTTTCACTAAAACCCCTGTTTTTTTTGCCTTCATTAACAGTTTGAGAAGCTCTCTTTCGCCATTTTCTTTATGATTACTATTATTGTTACTGTTTCAAAGCATTCACGTTTTATTACAACAATGGGTTTCATTATTTAATCACATTAGCATAAATTTAAATTTGTATGGTACTTGGGAAATGAGTTTTGGCAACGTTAGAATTGTTATTGTTTTTGAAATGTTAAAGAGATCGATCAAATTAGAGCCGCCATATAGACAGGCAGACACATCAAGCTTGAGTTGGATCACTTTGGATCCATTCATTAACTTTTACTTTATTTTTCATGGTTGCTGAGCTAGGCAGTGGCATAACTATGGGAGGTGTTTTGGGGACAACCCCCCCCCCCCCCCGAAAAGTTGGTTCAAAAAAATGCAAAAATGAGATGAAAAAAGATAAAAACTCCTAGAATGAAAAAGTACGATTCTACTGCAAATATTATTGTGTTACAGACTACATTGCCACCCCCCCCCTTCCCAGAACCATTAAGGACTGTCTTTTTTAGAAAATAAATGTCAAAATTTTCTGGAGGTAGGCCTCCAAACCCGCCAATATGATCGAAATTCATCTGAAATTGCGTCTTTAAAACTTAAATTTCAAAAAAATCGCTTGGAAGAATTTCTGTATCCTATCATATTCTTTCACATTATTACAAATGGCCGGCAATCGTGTTTTACTGACTGAGAAAGAGATTGAACATCCTTTCCTCAAACTTCACCAAGATAGTCTAGAATGGAGTTTTTAGAGGTACAATTTATGAAAATTTCCGGGGGCGAACCCCCTTCCTTTTTTCTGCAGCAATATTTCTTAAGACTACATCACAAATCTAGTATCAAAGGCTGTTACTCTTTAAAAAGCTGTCCGGTTTTTTGAATTTCGGAAGTGCTCATTTTCAAGTGCGTACTATATATATATACACACATATATACATACAAAGTGTGGAAAAAAAAAAAGGTTGTCCCCCCCCCCCTGAAACCAACGAGTAGTTACGCCACTGGAGCTAGGGTTACCAGATTAACGTTTCGGACATTGCCAAGCTTTGCCAAATGCACGTGTCGCTAATCATTGCTGAATGATAAAAATTACCAAAACGCGACACTTGCCAGAAAAGACAACCATTCATCAACCGGCTGAAAAAACATCACACGGGCTGGATTCAAAGTGGTGAAACTTAATCTTGATGCTTCGGCTTGTCTATATAGGGGCCTTAGATCAAATTAAAGTTATTGTTGTGTGATTTTATGTTGCGCATTGTTTAAATAAGGTTGTGATGATGATGTCTTGTGCAAATAAGGTTGTGTTTTTTAAAATAAATTACGGCTATTTTAAATGAGTAATTGCAACCAAGGGCATAAAAATGCTTTTCAAGTCTCTCTAAATAAGTACTTCGAACTTTAGAAAAAAACACAATTTTACAAACCTCTTTTTTTTTAACCAAGCTGGGCTCGATCGGCAGGTACTTTATATTTAAAGTGAGCAAATCTAAAAAATAGGGGATTGCGGGTCATACCTGATAAAGTATAAAATTTTTAACAGGAAATATTCTTTTTGTAAATGTATCCATTAACAAGATATCTACTTACATTTAAATGTGTACAACACAGAAAATTATAAAGCGGAATACACACAAAACATGTCTGTGAAATTCATTAAAAGCCGTTAGGCGTATATTTTGCTTTTGCACTTAAATTAGTGTTGAATAACCATAATAGAATCGATTAAGATCAGTTTTGGTTAAATAAAAAAACTGTAGGTTGAAAAAAAATGGAAACACTTAATGCCAGCGTTTATTAGAAGTTTGCTAAGGGAGAAACATTATCATTTCATCCTGATAATTCTAACATCACTTACATCAAGCCAATAAAAAGTGTAGCTATTTCTATTCTTTCTAACAAATTTAGCAGTAATTTTTTTATTTGTATCATATTCTAAAATTAGAACTTCATAATACTTTATAGTTTTCTTTGATGCAAGTTTCCCAAATACATAGTTACCAGCTTTTGCAGTTTTTGTAGCTGAACCATTAATCCCTTCTAGGTCTGCATCATTATCTTCTATTTCATCTTAGAAATTATTTCATCAGAAGTGCTTGTCATTTTGAAATCATCATTATTATGAGGGGACTCCCTGACCCTAATAGGTGAAAACTACGGGGTAAGTGGGACCCCTCCCTTGAACACTTATTAATAATACTTTGCGTAAAAAATTCCTATTGTAATGTGCACTTAATGTCAAACTCTACAAGAAAACTTAATGAACGCAGAAAAAGTAATAAAACTAACCTTGAAACACTACTTTAAAAAAATGTTGCTTAAACTCTCAAAAAAAAATCATTTTTATAAAATTTTTTGACCTAAGTTATGATCTAAAAAAAAATTCCATGAAACCCAAATATATGCAAAACTAATCACTGTGATAAAATATAACATGATCAGTGTAAAAAAAAAAACTATGTGCGTATTTCAGTTTTAAGGGGTGGTCCATTTACCCAAACACCAACCCTAATATAAATATTTTATATGCTGTTGTGGTTTAAATATGTTTTTAAACTGTCTTGTCTGTTCTTGATTTTAAACCGTCAGAAAATAGCTATTAAATGAATTTCTCTTTTTTTTTTTTTTTTTTTTAAGGTTGCAGCATTGAGTCATATAAAATGTTTTTATATTAAACATTGCAAAGAGCATTTAAAAAAAACAAATTATGTATGGAAATAATCTAGGTTTTTGTAAACCCTGCTTTATGTGTAAAACTGTAGTTTAATGAGGAAATCTGGGAAATGCTCTTCAAACAATCTAGCATTGGTTTTGTAGCCTCCAACAGTTGAGTTTTACGAAAATGGTAATATTTGAGTGGAGTTTTTGCTGAAAAGACGCAATTTTGAAATATTCTAGTTCTATAGATTGACACTTTTTATGTCTTCTGTTTCAGAAGGTAAGGTGTTTTTCAAAAGCAAATATTCTTAAAAAGTAATTAAGAATTGACATCTAATTGAAAGGAGAAAAATGTTCTTTATTTTAACTGTTTACTTAGAGTTAGTTCTCTATGAACAATTTAATCTCTGATTGCATAACATTTTTTATTTCCTTTAAATTATTTTTCAGTATTGCAAATATGTGTGGCTTGGAACTTACGACAGCAATTTGGAAAGTGAAATCACAGATGACCTACGGAAACGAGACTTCATGATACAAAAATACGAAAAGAAGAGATGGTACGTGGATCCAGATGTTGCTATAAAAAAGATGCAGAACGATCAGGTTTTGAGGCAGAAAAATGTGACTACTCCTCCCCAAAATAACAGTTCAAGGACTACACTACCGGAAACTCAGCCGCTGTCTCGTCTGCTGGGCAAGAGTCCTACACCTCTTGTGGTGCAATCTCATGTATGTATCTTAAGTGTGGGTGGTTTTCGCCTTATTTTAGGTACAGTTTTAGTAAACGAGTAAGAGCTTCCCATAAGAGTTTCAGTGAGAAAGTGAAATTAAGCAATAAGATTCATTTGAGGCCAGTTCATTCATTGTAATTTGATTTTTGCCTTCTGTAAATAGTGTTTTTTATTAATTTATTTGCATTATCTTTATGCTGTAAAAAATACTAACACGCACAATTTGCAGACGTCATCTATATTTTGTAGTGTAGCATTTCAATATTCATATTGATGTCAATTTTACTTTTTCTATTTTATTATTAATTAGCTGCCTGCAGCAACCTGCTGGTTTGTCTTTTTATGCTGTTGGCCTTTTTGAACCAAGCAACCACCTATGGCCAAAGCAACCACCTACCAAAACATAAAATTGTTTAGTACAGTGGTTCTCAAACTTTTTACAGCTACCGCCCCCTTTGGGATTGAAAATTTTTTCAGCGCCCCCTTTGCGGACGAACGCAAAAGTAGAAGAGGGAGGTTGGGAGTACTTTTCTTGGCCGGTTTCGCTCTATAATTTTGCTCAAACAGATAGTTGAAAAATGACTATAGAGTAAAAGAACTTATGTTTTTTTTTTCTTTAAGATAATTTTTAGAAAAAGCGGACATTTTTCCCCCTCTGAAAAGCTGAGTCAGTAACAACCAAGTGCCTAGAATGGGTCCATTTAATGAATGAGCCATTTCTAAGCTAAATAAGAACAACACGGTTTGAAATAAAAATGCAATGTTTTTTCAACATTTGTTTGAAAAACCAATATATTTTAAAAAACACCTACGTTCAAATAGTTTCTGAACAGTCCGACCCCAAACAGTCTTGCTCTTATTTACTTGCAGTTATGCATTACGCATTCCCTATTTATTACGTAGGGATATAGGATTTTACTGCGGAAAGGCAATAATAAAGTCGTTCCTTTTTTCCCCAGAAGGGACAAACACTTGAAACTATGACCCGTACCTGTCTCCTTTATAGATTATAAATCAAGTTTTAATTTTAAAAATTCATTTAAGTTGAATTTACAAATTACGAGATAAGTTCAATTTAAGGAAATTCTTTGATTAATTTATTGCTTTGATAAGATAACAAAAGTTATAAGTATGCCTTTGGCGACATCAGAGTAAAGACTGTGAAATGGGAATCCCGAAATTTTTTGAAACGAATCTTAAACTGCGTTTCAAAATTTAGTTCGTGGTTGAGACTAAGTCAGATTCGCCCGGTGAAACATTAAATGCGTAATTCATTTTGTAACATTAACTAGGAAAGTTCTTATAAATTTTCATTGAGTTTAAGGCTAAGTTAGTAATTAGGGAGTCAGAGCTCTTCTAACGTTCTCCGAAATTGAGTATAAAAACGCAAAATTTAAACTATTTTTGTTGATGAAGAGGGAATGGTCAAGGTTAGAGAATTTTCTCCGGAAATTTTTTTCACATTGCAACGTAAAAAACGCGATTGTTACCTACCTTTGATGTTGTTAGGGGGATGCTCTAACGACACAAAAAGTCGGTCAAGTTAGGTGGCTCTCAAATTCAAGTGCTATTGGCAAATTTTAGGCTATCCTTCATGACGTTAGGAGAAAGATCAGGGTTCGGGAGATATCCGCAGAAAATAAATTTTTAAGCTATCCCTTGGTGATATAAGAGATGAGGGTTTCCTGCCGCCCCCGCATAAAACATGTCCTCACAAGCACATTTGAAAATATACCCACCGCCCCCTTACCGCCCAAAATCTGTCCACCGCCCCCCTGCCGCCCAAAATATGTTCACCGCCCCTCAACATCTTCCCACCGCCCACCGGGGGGCGGTATCGCCCCCGTTGAGAACCACTGGTTTAGTACATTTTTTAATTAGTTTCATGTGCTGTCACATGAGCTGAAATAAGCATTGACACTGGAAACAAAGAGGAATAAAAAGTTTAATTTATTTTTCTATTTACTTTTAAGCTTAAAAATACAGAGGGGAGTGACTAAAGTAAAAGAAAAAAAAAATCTTGGAATTAATGACTATACTTTTTATTATAGTTTTGAAGCAATTACAGCTGCCTTCTTTTGGCTCTCATTTCTGTACTACTTACTTACAATAATGCTTACTGTAAGTTTTAAAAACATATATTATGAGGAGGGGAAATATTTAAAGTTATTTTTCAGTTACTCAACAGTTCAGAAAAATCCTGACCTGAAGAATGAGCTAAGGTGGAAATAGATGGTCATTTTTTCAATTCAACACTAAAAATTGCCAAAAAAAAAAAAACTATGCATAAAGCACATAAATGTCACAGAGTTGTGTTAGTGTTTACTTCATTTTTTATTTGATTTTGTTGGCATAATTTTGTAAATTTGAATTGAAAATCACCTATTGAAATTAAATAAAGTGTAGTTATTTAACATCTTAATTTATAATTCCATCATTACCACTGTTCTATTCTGTCATTATTTTATTTCTGTTCAATTATGTTATCAAAAGGTAAATAATTGTTTATTTTAACCTGGTTATCTTTTAAGTTTTTTTTATTTTGTTGTGACATACAAAGTGTCAAGAACCATGTCAAAGGTCCATGTCATCTATTAGTTTATTTGGCTTAACAAGCCAAAAATAAATAGCTGAAATCATTACGTAATAATGATTGTATTGTTTTTTTCTAGCTTTGAGCCTTAATATTCATTCATATAAATTACTATCAAAGTTCAATAGCATTTTTTCTTTTAATGTGTGTATTTTATTTAGGGCTTCCCACCCCTTCTCCCTACGCAAAAAATAAATTATTTTCATTCATGCTATGTATTTGCAGGATGACCATATGTTGTTAGACCTTGTTCTCCAAGGTACGGTGATAACAATGCACTTGTTGAAGCATTTAAAAAATCTTTGCATACATTTGAAAATAACTCTTCTAAAAATGAAAGATTTAATTAATTAAAATAACATCACCATTTAACTCATTTTGTTTTGTTGTTTGTTATTCCTCTTTGACTTTTTTTTAAACTTTCAGCATAGTGAGAGTTGGCCACATCCCGTATCATCTGCATCTGCTCCCGCTATCAGCACAAAGACGACCACTCAAAATCATGGCAGTCGTTCCATCGATCTACTCTCTGAATTCTCTGGAAGTGCTACCTCTGCCACACATGGTGAGACCATTTGCTCATTCAGAGTTTGTGGAACGTAACATAGTCTTGAAGTTACTCTAGGGCTGGGCTGCAAAAAAAGTGTTTTTTGTTTGGTTTGAACTTCAATCGAAACTTCAAACCTAACTTTTATAAATCTAAAAAATATGTATAAAGTAGTTAAATGTACGTATTATGGATTTAACTCATTTTATAAACATATGTATAACTTGTTTTACAACCATACAAATTCAAGTTTACATCATAATATGCATAAATGAATCGTTGAGTGCATACACAACATCAGTCAAGAACTTCAAATTGTTCAGGAGAGAGGGAAAGCGTCTCAGCTCTAGCACTGTTTCTACAGTCAACGTTCAAATAACAGGCCCCGTATCTTTCGAATTAGTAACCTGACTGACGTGATTTTTGACCTCAACATGCATCTTGCCTCCCACAGCTTGTTTCCACAAGCAACAAATTTTCGAGTTTTTGTGACTGATGTTGTTTTTGCACTCACCGGTTCAAATACAAAGCAGTTTTTTTATTGAGATTGTTTTAAATTTTTCAAAGTCTAATGGCATTTTTTTAAAAATGTGCAACTGAAGTTGAAGCAAACCTGTTGATGTTGCATATGGCCAACCATAAATCAATCCATGGAAATCTGGCAACCTAATACTTAAAAAAACAGGAAATAAATTTAAAAAAAAAATACAAGGAACAAGAATGCAATAAAGAAAAAGGATGAACATGATACACAAGTGAACAAACAAGAAAGGAAGATATGTTGAGTTGAGTCAATAAGTATTCATGAGAGTTCTAGCAGTCCAATATAATTTGGGTCTTTTGCCAAAAGCTTTTGAATCTTTGGATCTAAGTTCAGGTACTTAGGAGGATGTTCTGAATCCATAGGATCTACTTAAGAGATTTGATGACTGTTTGAGAGTAGTTAATTTATTTTATTAAAATATTCTCCCAATGGATTCTTTACAGGGTCCATGACAGCACATTTTCTTATTGTTATGATGCTGGCCCATCATTTATCTGCGGACTTTACGGCTTGGTCTGACTTGAGTATTGATAATTTTCTTATAAGCATATCTTTTAAGTGAATATCTGGGAATAAAAATGCTATTTTATTGGAGAATTCCTCTCAGCCATAAAATGTATCTTTTCATTACCGTCAATTTACATAGGCAAAAGAGTTCATTGTAAAAAATAATTTTGTAGAGTTTAAAGTCTGCTTGAGTTTCAATACGGTCTGAATTTATGTATAGTTATTTACGGCAACACTCTGAATGGCCGCTTTAGAGTCAACTAAGAGTTCTAGCCAGGAACTTGTTACAGTTCAGGGACTTGCTTGTATCCAATTCTTTTAGTAGTTTGTTACAAGCTTCTATAGGAGAAATTTGTTTTTAAAGGGTTTGCTGTGCATTTATTAATCTGCGCTCTTTGCATCGCATTCAGTTCAATGTATGAGCCAACAGCCTGTTTCTTAATCTCTGAGATAATTGAGAGCTGGTTAGAAGTATAACTTTGCACAGCAGCTATGAGAGTGATCTTCATCTCTCCCATAGTAATGTGAAGGGCTCTGTTGTAGTGATTCTCCAGAGTGTCAGTTTGCCAAGTTAAGACCCCAGTACCATATTGATTAATGGATTTTGCGAGGTTAATAAGAGTATTTTGTGTACATCCCCGTTTTAGCCCTCTAATCTTTTCATTATCTATACAGGGTGTCCGCGCATATGGAAAGTCATGGATTTCAAATATGATCGAAATTGGTCATGGAAAGTCATGGATTTCTGCGAAAAATGTCCAAAAGTCATGGAAACTGACTGTTTATCATGGATTTTAGCGCTCCGGACCGATTGAAATTTTTCCCGCTATCTCGGCAGAACGAAAACACTTCCGCCGTCATTCTACTTCGTTATTGGGTACAATCTGATTTGTCAATTACAATTTCCAACAAGTTGCATTATGTTGACCAATCAGATGAATTCTCAACGTTAAAACCGTGAGCGGCGAATTTTATGTAACTGCGCATGTGCGCGGACTCCGTCATCTGACTCGTGCGAGACGAGCGCTTCTATCCCGGGATAGGAATTTTACTTAAGTCGCATCGGATTGGATGGCACGAGCACGTGACCTCGTGATGCATTCTGTTTGTTTTGTTGACCGCGCGAAGAACGTTGAGGATTATGCGGTTTGACGTGATAGTAATTTCATGCAGATTTATGGATTGTGTAACTTTTGATTATGTGTGTAATTGAATTAAAAATTCGAGTTTAATATGTAAGCATTTGAACAAAATTTAAAGTATTTATACTTTAATACAGTGGACTTTCTAAAATCTATTCAGCTTGGAATCAAACGAATTGCTGACTTCAGGAACTTCAGGTCACTGATTTGTTTACATTTTTCTTATGTTAAATTGCAAAAGAACGAAATCATTTTTAAAAATACTCTTTTCAAAGATATGTAGCAGTCAATATTAATTTTAGCGCGCAAGATTTCTTGTAACATTTTAATTTATGCTTTTCTATTTATATTTAAGTAAGTCTTGTTTACTGGAGTTTTCCAATACTGATACACGTTTTTATTTTTTATTGTACTGTTATATTACTACGTAGTTCCAGACAAAGGTTTGCATAAAATCTAAATATTGAAATAAAACTTTGTCAAAATTAATAAAAGGCACATTAGAGTCCGGGTTATCTACTATAAACAGAGAACAGTGGAAAATATAGAGGGTTATATTAATGAAGTATTGAAAAACACTGAAATAAAACTTGTGACTAGGGCTCATAATTTCGGGGGTCATTCCCCCTCACCGTCTTTTAGAGGTTAATGTATTTTCATGAAAGTGGATGTGGTTTTCCGGTTGCTGTGTTTCATGGTAAGAATCGTTTTTTTGTTACAGTGCCTAATTATCATACCCCCTATCATATTCATATTTCTTTATTTTAACAGCTGTATATAAATAGTGTATTAAATAAACACATGTAATATTTTGTTAACAAAAGTCTTTAACAACAATGGTTCTGGTTATGAGAGTTTCAAAGTATGTGTTCCTTTTTTTTTTTTTTGTTTATAGCATGTGATGCTTATTCATTTTTATATTTCATACTGCAGTTTTGCGGGATACTAAGTTATTTTGGCTTTTAAATGTTGCTACATCCTTGTAGGTACTCATTTTTTTAATCAAAAAATTGTTGCACGTGATCTTTCAAATATATTTTTTTAAATTATTTTTTTAATTCGCATTGCAAAGAACAAGAATATTTTTTAAAAGCAAAGGTACACTGTCTTACACTCTATACATTGATATTTATGCTCTATTTTGATGTCAGTATCAAATGAAATAGTTAAAATAGTAAGTCATGGAAAATAGTTCGCAAAAGTCATGGAAAGTCAGGGAAAGTCATGGAATTGAAAAGTCCAGGTTGAGCAGATACCCTGTCTATATTAACTTTTCTTTTTCGTTTGCAAGGGGTTTTTGGAGAACTAGAAGAAGTGATTAACTTTTGGTTTTATTAACTGTCATATCTGGGGACCAAGATTGGAAGGTCATTAGAAGATGTGTTCATGAAATGTTCAAATCTTTGCTATTAATCTTCATATTTTGTGGTATTTTCTGCTTTGATCAAAATAACAACCTAATATAATGGCATATGTAACTGTGTTATTAGAATCAGCGTTGCCTTCACAATGCTGCCAAAATAACTTAGTGCAAACTATATTTATGAAATAATTTGAGTAGAAAAACTAATTTTTGAATTTTTTTTCTGGTGCTTAATTGATTTCTGAGCTATAAATTATTCTTTCCAAATGAGGGAAATATGTTCTCTATGCATGCTTTCTAATGATGCTTTGGTGCTTTGTAATCATTCAATACTTAGAGCACAAACTTTTCAATTACCTTTTCCTGTTTTTTTAACTACTAAAACGCTTTTATAGAAGGTGTAATGTTTTCAATGAAACATTTCTTTAAATGAGTGTTTCGCAGATTGAAATTTAATTATTTAAAAAAGCTAAAGGTCTTTCTTTGCAATTACTCCTATGCTGCTCTTATCCTTTTTCTTTTGTAAATGCAAATAGTCAACTTTTACCTTTTGAATTTAGCTTGTGTGCCATAAAATGAGCTATAGTTTAAATTATTATGTTAGTGCAATCTTTTTTTTTTTTTTGGAACTAAATTGTTTATTTTGATTGTCCTCAATTTCTTTCCATGTAAGTACAGAATCCAAAATAACATTAGTTGGTTGATGTTTGTCAATGCAATAATAATTGTTGTTTTTAACTGATCATGTTTGCTTCACTTCAACATTTGGAGCATTATGTGTATGAAAATTAGCATTATGTAAAAACAAAATGGAAAAAAAAATCTGATAATGGTTTCTTCCATTTAAGTAGAAACAAATAAAACAAACAAAAAAAAACCTTGAAAACAAATATGTGATTTAAATCATGGTTTGTATCACAATTTTAACCCGCAGGGTTTTAACCTAACCCTGCTGTCTGGAATGCTATTATCAAGTATTGCTAAATATAAATGTAAATATTTGTACAGCAAAACCTGGCTGTCTGTATATAAACAATAATATTCTTATGTAGCAAGGCCGTTGATATAAAAAAGCAAATAAAGAATATGCAAAATTCAATTAATAAAAAACTGTTTAAACTAAAGTTTGGGTTAAAATAACTGACTTTACATTTGCACGTAATTGTTGTGTTCAATTTGTATTTTAAGATTTATTAAAATAATTATTTCATTAATTTTTTTCTTTGCAGGTGGTAATTCAAAAACTGCAACTGCTAATGGAAACTTTGCAAATTTTGAAAATGCATTCAATTCAAACACTGTTGAAAAATCAGGTTTGTTGCATGTTCCACCCAATCGTTTTCTTTCTTTGCATGTTGGCTTTTATTGTAGATACTTAGTTTGGTGTTGAATCTTATTTACATTTAGTAGTTAAATATTAATTATATGATTGGAGACACTAGAGCCCTCCGTTTGAATAATTTCATTTCAGATAATTATTTGTTTTAATTTAAAAACTTTAACTTACAGTTCATGATAAAGGGTAAAATAGTGCAGCTTCAGTAGGGATGTAAAAGATGTGAGGCCCCAAAGGGCTGAAGTCTGACTTTGCCTCTGCCTACTTTGCTTTAGCTGGGCATAACGGAATGGCCTTCGCGCCTAGGGTAACCCTGCCAGGAGTAAAAACTCCCGGCATACTTCACCCATTCCACCCAGGGACACTCCCCCGCCACGTTGAGGCCGTAAAGTTGGACTTTGGGGGAGAAAAAGGGGCGCGTTTGAAGAGTTAGTAGAGGCCTTCGTCCGAAAAATGAGCTATGGTCTACAACTGAACATTTGAAGAGCCACTTGTTTTCCGCTTCCTCGTTGCTTCTTAAGAAGTTGCTTTCTCACGGGTTCATGGACTTGATTTAGATGTTACTGTCTAACAAGTGGGCTAAATCACAACACAACATTTGTTTTAATATGGAGCTAGAAAACAAACCTTTTGTCAACAATTGAGTAATCATTTCATTTTGTTGTCGTTATAGTGTCATTAAACATAACAGTGTAAGAATAAAACTTAAAGTTGACGTGTACGTTTGAAATTTTGTTTTAGCATTTATAAAAGAAATTTAGATGAAGTGTTTCCAATTTTTATGCACAAATTTTAGTTGGATTTTTTTACATTTATAAGGTTTAATTTTAATTTAAAGGTGTGTTTAAGAAAAAGAAAAACAGCATAAAAAATATATGAAAAGAAATGTGAATTTAATTAATTCGCTCAAGTTTATATTTCTTTCTGATTATTTAGATTGAGAACCAGTTAAAATAATCAACATTTTTCCTCAATATTCCTAAATGGGAATTTGGCATGTTTGGTACTTTAAAATGCATAGATACTTCATTTTGTTTTGTTTTTTACTATTTTTAAACTTTTACATGCATTCACTTCTTTGCATGAAAATATTTTGCATCTGTTCTTTCTTCCCAAATGAATGTATTAGAAAAATAGTTCAAGAGCTTTTAAGTGAAATATTCTAGAAACAAGATTCTTATATTCAAACATTTGTGATTCTGCTATCTATTGAACTTTCACGTATTGTTCATGGTTTGCCTTATTTCAAGAATGTTTCTCTCAGCAGTGCTTATGCTATTTTAAAATTAAAGAATCCATAAATAAAACATTATTGAATTATTTTTTTAGTGAACTGTAGGAGGTTATGTGCAAATTTGAACACTTTCAAATATCAGTTTATTCTAAAATTAATTGAAAATTCGTATGTGTGGTTATTATTTATATTGTGCTATTTTTCTGAAGAAAAAGGGTACTATTTTTATCTTCTTGAAGAAACTGTATAAGTAATGTTTTCAATGAAAGTTATCTGATGTAATATTTTTTATATTTAAAAATGCATTGAAATTAATCACTGAAAATTTTGTACTATTGCTCTGCTAATGCTTAATTCTTTTTCACTTTCACTTATTTCATTTTTTTCACTTCTGCTTTTGTGCTATATATGTCAGCATGCAAATCCTTGAAATTACTTTTCTGTCTGCATTTTAGTTAGTCTACAAGCATGACTTATTTTCTCATCTTTTTTTTTTTTTTTTTTTTTTTTTTTTAACAATAAGAGACCTTATAGATATGATGTAGAAAGTTAGAAATATTAAAGAGTGTTTTAGTAATATATTGTGAATCATAAAAGTACAATATTTTCTGATTTTTAAGCTAATTAAGCGCATTTTTTAAAATTTCTAATGTATTTGATTTTTTAAAATAAGCATAAGAACCTGATATAAAGCAATACATTTACTGTTAATTAATAAGTTTAAAGCTAAACTGTTAGTTTTTAAATCATAGTTAAAAATGTTCATAAATTATTGTTGACCCTTTCAGGATCATGGTGTTTGACCATAATGTTAACTGAAACTATTTCACTAATTAACTGTAAATTTAAGTTTACTTTATGGTTACATGTCAGACTTTTTATTATTAGACTTATTTAGAAGTTAAAGCTCATTACCTGTTTTCAAAAATTAAAACATTATACACATTAAGTCTGCTACTTGGAAATTTTTGCAAAACACTATTATTCTCTCAAAATAGAAGCAGTTTGCTTCTTTTTAATGATAGAATATTTGATTTCAGTATTTTGGTGCTTTGAAAAATTTAAATGTTCTTGTTTTGTAAGGAAAAAAAAGATTGAAAGGTAGCACTTTTAGTGGCCAATGTCTCCAGATTTTTCACTTTGTGAGGTTGGCAACTCTACTTCAAAAGTGATAAAAATGGTGATGGAGCATTCAAGAGAGTAACTCCGGAGAGAACAGGGCTGTAAAGTATAGAAACCCATTTGAAGCAAGGTTCGGTGAACCCCCCCCCCCCCCCCCTGTTCTAAAAAGATAAAACGTGTCAGTTTGTATCTTACATTCTAAATCCTGTTATCTTTAATGTGTTTAATTTTAAAACTTGCTTTTTTTAGTTGCAAAACCTAGTTTCCCTTGGCAAATATTTTCGAATTGCAAATCTCATTTTAAGTTTTTAAATGTGCTATGAAGGTTATTATATTTTTAATTTCTGTTCAATTTAATGGTAATAATATACAACTCACGATTGAACAAACCATATGCAAAGTTTTTAAATGTTGCTTAATTTAGCAAAAAATGTCTTGGTTTCTAAATTTTTTCAACAAACAAAAAATAAACAAAAAAGTCTAACCATAAAGTTAGTGACAAATCTTTTTTTTTTTTTTTTTAACATTTATATTTATTTTATTTATTTATTTTTCCCCATTTAAACTAGTATGCAGAGTGGTGAATGAAAAAAAAATGTTTGTAAAATTTGCCTGATGGGGTAGTGTAATTCACATTTCTTAACGAATTACATGACTTTTCCCCATCTAATCTGAGAATGATCCCTGTACATAAATTATTTAACAATCCAGGTTAACATTAACAAATATGAAATTTAAAATTTTAAAAGCTGCTTTTAGTTATACTTTTTATTTACTCATTACATTATTTTTAGAGCTGTATCTAATTAAACAATAGTTTTATATTGAATTAAATGATAGTTAATGATTTTACAAGAACATTGTATTGAGCTTTCTGAGTAATCAATTGAATTTAGTTCACATGGTTGGAATTTTGTCGTTCAAAACTTTTCCTTATCTATCAAGATAAGTATAATTCAAATGTTGAATCATTACAAAATCTTTCCCAGCTATTTTTCAATGAAAAACATTTTCATTTCTAAAGTGCTTTCATAACCAATTGATCCTGGAAGGGTTCTTTATCACACATACATGGAATACTTGTGCCAAAACATCCTGCCTCCTCTCGCAGGTTGGACCTCCTTTGACGATGATCTCGATCCTCTCTGCTCTGCTTCTGTCTCTCGCTCTATGACTCTGGGCAAGGACTCTGTCTCTCGTGGTGGCTATTCCTCATTTGTCATGCCACGCCCGCTGAGCCTCCCGACTTTTGCTCCTACCAATCCTTTCAAATCGCCTCCTCTAACTAACTCAAAAACGTCAACACCCTCTCAGTGGCCATCTTTTGCAGTCCCTCCAGCCCTGCCTTCCTCGGCAAGCTTGGACGCCTACCCACTGAGTTCACAGAACAATCGAATGGAGTCCACTGCCAGTGTGCTGAGCCCCCCTCCCACTTCAAAGGCATCTACTGCTAGCGCCCAACAGGCATCAGCAGATCGTTATGCTGCCTTGGCTGACCTGGACAGCCTATTCCACCAGCCGACACCAGCCAAGGCTCCCAGCTGGACTGTCGAAACAACGAGCTCCGGATCTCTCTTTAATGTACCCGAAACTACAAGTACATTTAGTACAGGTAATAATATAACTTATAGTTAGTGGTGATTGTTTTGTAAATTAATGAGATGTTTAAGATGTTTGATTCAGCTGGAATCAAGCATCCCAAACTGGCTCATTGGATGAATAACTATCTTCCTTATTAAGCAAAATATTTAGCCTGAATAGGGAATGATTCAATTTTTCAATATTTTTTATGATAGAATAACCTACATAAACCATCATCTGTGAAAAAACAATTGCGATACGATAAGTACTTGTTTTTTAAATATTTTAATTCAAGAGACAGTGACGTCATTCACCCAGTTGGATGTTTTCGCTCTTTGATCGTGGGCGCCATAGGCGAGAAACTTGTCGTAGCGGCACATGTGAAAATAGGTTTATTGCAGCAGTCACAACATCGTAGAACAGCTTTGCAATAATAGGTAAAAGTCGCACAATAATGGATTCATAAAAATTTAAATCTCGTTTCCTCGTTAAAAGTTTAAAACCATCATCTCTGACGCATGTGGCAGATTTTTGGTTTGCCCTTTGACGAATCCAATCCTTTCGGTGAATTAATAGATTTGAACTATATATATAATTGATAATAGTGGTTAAAAAACCTCTGCAATGGAAAGCTAGTATAGCTACAGTGCAAGTCAACTGTGGACTATTG
The DNA here is from genome assembly GCA_038373865.1 of Uloborus plumipes. Taxonomy (NCBI): domain Eukaryota; kingdom Metazoa; phylum Arthropoda; class Arachnida; order Araneae; family Uloboridae; genus Uloborus; species Uloborus plumipes. Next base: position 30,740 of record JAXGGA010000736.1, on the reverse strand, counting down.
AAACAACGTGTGACAACATGGACAACAAGAACATGTGATGTCAACGCTTGACTGACATTTCTCAAGGCGCATTTGTTGCTTGTGGGGTTTTAAAAATTTCATTGAAAATCAATCGTTTAAATTTTGCTGATGGTGAATTTTTTATTAATGTAAGTCTTTTAACAATATCTAACCGTTAAAGTAGGAGTATTCAATAGCTTGATTGATACTTTCCTGTCACTCATATGGAAAACATAAATAATTGCCACCCTTGAGAGCTAACTTATCATTGCATCTTGTTTAATGTAAGACAGGATGATCAGAGAGAATGGCACTTTTCAAACATGTGTTTATCTTCTATTTTTTGAAAAAATTCAGAACACTTATCTCTTGACAGTAATGAGTTGAGAAACTCAAAAGATAATGGGTTTCAAAATTTCTGTGATATTGCATCACATAGTTAGGTTTTTTTCAGTTCTTCAATCATTTTGTAACCGATCGATTAACGATCGCTTAATATCATCTCCCGCCTTTTATTCCTACTACTTTTTAATTTCACATTGTAATGCTTTCCCTTCTTAATCTTTTTGTAGCCCTTAATTTTCTGCGCATTTCGATGTATCATTTATGCATTTTCGATCAAATTAACGCTTTTTCGAATCGCGGTTTTCTTAATTCCCTTTTTTCCAAATTTCGGTTTTTTTGCCTTTCCCGTCTTTAGCCATCTTGAGCGAATTTCTTTTCCGTTTATCTCCACCCAGCTTGGTTGTCGTTGAGGGCAAAATTTGACCCACGCTTTTTTCCATTCGCTGAAACTTTCCTGCTCACATTCTTCAGGTCATTGACTCCCCTTCCACGCTTTCTGTGATTGGCCCGCTCAAGGTCAACCGCCAGAACTAGGCGCTTCAACGCTCGCTTTCTACAGAACTTCCCCGAGAAACTTGTTGCCGGTAAGACGTGCGGATTTCTTGCCATTTTCTTTGCGAAATTATGAAGCGGGTGACTCCAGAGATGGAAGACAATGAGAATCATGACAAATAGCGTTGAAAGACTTTAGCATATTGCTTTCCTCTACAGCCGCCGATAAAAAAAAAAGGAGATCTTATCGCCGGAGATTGCGACATGGAATCTTTCTCCCTCATCCCTGCTTCGCCGGAGATTGCGACATGCAATCTTTCGCCCTCATCCCTGCTCAAAATTTTGAATCAACATTAAGAATGCCGCACACTGCCCTTTGAAGTTTACCATTGCCCCAAAAGATGGATTTAAGTACTTACAATTTTTCATTTTCACTTCGCCCCGATTGCTGAAATGCTCGGTTGGAAGGAATGTCGTCAGGGTCCGACTTCTCATTGAATCGCCTGTAGCATCATTAACCGCCTTTTTTTCGCCTGTCCGAGCCAGCTCTGACCATCTCATTGGGTGAGATGGATCTACCTCCTTTTTTTTATTCAACTGACTTTTGCAAAAGGGACTGATCATCCAGTCAAAAGCCAACTCCGCAGTATTGTCCCTTTCAAGATGCTCTTATTTTGACAACTAGAATTTTTGGAATTTTGCAATAGCCATAATGTTGGAAGTAAATTCATCATGTTATCAGCTCGTTAATTTTTTATTTTGTAAAAGGAGATCTCTTTAAATATAATATGAGTGTAAGGAGTGTAAAAGGAAAGAAAAGCTGCTGCAGAAATAAAATCAATATGCTAATTTGAATAGTTGTATTTTATGAAGTTATCAACACATATATACAACAGAGTGGTAAGTCAATTCCTTTTTTTCTTTCTTAACTTTGGATTTAAATTAAAAGGGCATTCAAGCCAGGCGTTAGCCTGGAGTTTTTTTGCGGAATACAAACTTCGCGATGTTACTTTCCACTTACGTTTCGGCCTTAGACTTAATTTCTCTTGAATTTCTAGGGAATATTTTCCCATTAATCTTTAACTTTTCCTTTTTTTATTTAGTTCAAGCTTAACAAAATTTAAATGAACTAAATGCATCACAAAATGATGCGTGTCACACCACAATTTCAACCCATTCTAAAATGCCTTTATCTGAAGCCAAACAATTGTAAAAAAATGGTAACTTTGATAATATAACCAAACTAGGAACAAAAAGATCATGAGAAACAATATCACTTATTCTTTTCCACTAGTTTTGTTCATTGAAAATTTTCCTTTTTTTTTAAAATGTTTTTGCTGTCTTAAGACAATTTAGTTGATTTTAGCTATACCTTACTTGAAGAATCATACAGTTGTAAATTTCGCATTCCTTATTTTACTTACTAACAAGTTTGGTGATTTTTCCTTAACTTTTTCAGCTACTTCCAACCCATTTACTTGTAACGAGCTCTGGAGCCAAACTCCAGCTGCAAAAGCATTACCTTCCTACCAAGCTGCCAATCCTTTCCAGGCAAGTACGGATAGCAGTACAACCTATACTCAACCGACCGCTGGCCAACCGTTTGCTCCATTCCCCATACCTATAGTGGGAAGCAGCCCAAGTGAGGACACTGCCCGCAGTCAGTTCAGCACCAGTTTTGCCAACTTTCCTACTTCAGCTTCCACGCCGACCAACGGGTTTGGTGTTGGACAAATGCTGCTGCAGAACGGAGGATTCACTTCACCTCCGCCTGGCTCAGGGAATACCTGGGGAGTGCCTTCCAATGTGCAGCTCTGGTCTTCTAGTCAAATGACCCAAGGAGGGTTGTTCAGCAATGACAACAAGTCTATGGATGTTGCACAGCATACAGATTGGATTCAAAACCCGATCAATCCATTTTTGGTAATCAATCCTTGTTATTTTAAGTCAGAAATTAATTTTATCTGGCATTCATTCTAAACTATATATTGCAGTGCTTGAGCTTATTCTGTTACTTCCTCAAAGTATATTTCACAAGATTGTGGCGGGTCATTTAGCATATTTTCGGGGAGATAAGCTGCACCCTCATATACTCTGCACATCGCAAAATTCAAGAGAAAAAAAATACATTTCATCAGATTATCAGATATGCTGCATCGACGTATAAGCGGCATAAAACTTTGTTAAAATTTTCATGGGTATAGGGAAAAATAAAATATATTTCCAATGAAATATTTTTATTTAATTATTTGAAAGATTTTTTAACAAATGAATAAGTAAATAAAAAAATAATCCATAAACGAATAGATAATAACGTAATAAAAAATATTATAATTAAATTCATAATGATATACATCATTATAATACAGAAAAAATTAATAAGTGAATAAAATAGCAAAGGAATAAGAATGTAAGTAAAGAAATGAAAAAATGAGTGAATTACTAAATGAATATGCAAGTGATTTAATGAATGAATAAGTAAACAAAATGGATTATTTCACTTTGTTTCACTTGCACTTTGATTAATTGTGCAGTACAAAGATTTAAAATAAATATAAATTTTATATTAAAGAACTTTATCTCCTGGAATTAAGCTCCTATGCTTCCAGATTCCAGATCTTAAAGTTCAAAGGCTATTTACATATACAAAGGCATACAATTTATTAGCTATATAGTATTAAGACAAATTTGTGTAAATATTATAAATGATTGTGGATTCTGTTACTTCCAGGCATCTCACTCACAGCCAAGTAATCTTAGCTATTCTGCAGCGCCTAGAAGCAATTCCAGCAATCCTTTTCTATGACACCTGCATCTTCTTCTTGCTACAGCACAAGAGTGATTCGAGTCTGAAGGGAGTGAGAAGAAAATGCCATTATTGTGCATATGTACAGAACATATTTGTGTATAAGGATGTAAGCCATATAAATAATTCAGTAGTACAAAGCTTTTGCATAATGTCTAGTCTTTTCTCAGTTTCATTGTTTTAAGTTTGAGTTGTATTGTTAAATGATTACAGCATCTGTGTAGTATGTCCTATACTTTGTGCACAGTGTAGGTCATAAAAAGTAACCTCACCAATATTTAGGATACTTTTCATGGTACCCACTCTGAATATATATGCATTTAACTCTTGATTATCTGCTTCACATGTTGTCCATGGTGTTTTGCATTTTTTTTTTTTTTTTTATAATTATTTATTAAAATTCGTAGAATGTAGAAAGTTAAATACATGCATGCTATGATAAATTTAACTTTATGAGGCCAGTAGTCTGATAGAAAGCTACTTCTCCCTATCTGTCAAAAAGAAGGCTTGAATCTAGTTTGACTTTGAAAAAAGTCTTTAAAAAATCATTCCAAAAATTAAAAAATCAAGCTTATGTAAGAATGCTGATTTTTTATGTATGTTGATTTTATGCATGTGCGCTTATTGTTCTTTTTCAGCTATTTTGCTGGTTATTTCTGGAATTCGCTCCTCCCCAATAATTACTACACTACACTATTCAGATAATCTGGAGTTAAATGTACATATGTGTGTGTGTGTGGTTAGGATGTTTTATGAGTCCTAAAATTATCATTCTTCACTAAACAGATTAATGACTTTTAAAGTCATAAATGCAAAAAAGCATTCTAAAATATTTTGTTGCAGGATGCAAATATTTGGCACGTTTCTTGACTGAAAGTTTTTTTTTCCCCCCGTTCTTTTCTGAGTGATTTTTTTTATTTTTTATTGTATAAGTTTTTACATAAGTTAATTGCTTATCTGCAGTAACAACATCAAAAAAGCTATTATTTTCATGTTTATTTCACAAATTATTTTTTCTAATACTTTTCAACAGCAGTTGCACAACCATGAGAGTGATAATGTTCTTATTTTTTTCACTGAAATATGTAGTTTGTTTGAAAAAACATTTTTTTTTTTAAATCTTTCTCATGATTGAAGAATATTGTTTGACTTTTTTTTTTTTTTTTTTTTTTGCAGCAAATATCATTATAAATATACTTCCTCAATGTTGTAGTAAGTTTAGAAATAATTACATTTTTTAATTTGAGTGTAGCATCAATATGGGGTGTTTCATTTTATTCATTTTAAACATTTTTTACTACAAAAACAGTAAAACAAATTTCTAAATTGTCAAAGAATGAATAAAGAGTAAAATTAAATTGGCAGTGCAATAAAATACTTAAATAGTATTTGTATTTATTTTATGAAGAAGTGTTTGTTTGTGTAAGAAATAATATTTTAACTTTCTCTGTGCTCTGTGGACTAATTGAATGAAATCATAAAAAATATTCTATGTTTGAAATCTAAATGCTCTTCCCCCATGTGTTTTAATCCTCTGATATTGCCGCTAAAATAATTTTGCCGGAAAGGCTTTATGATATAATGAATGTCAAAAATAAGTAGCCAAAAATATATTAAAATCATGTAAAATAATTCAGTCAGTGTTTTTATGATAGAGTTATTACCAACAATTTACAATAGACAGTTCTCATCTGGAGTAAATTTCATGACACTTGACTTTTTTTCTCCCCTTGAAGTTTATATTGTAGTCGTCAGTAACAAAAAAGGGTTTTGTGCAGCATTCAAAACTCTTAAATAAACTATTTTAAGTATTTATATGGTAAGGGACTTATAAAACAACCTATGTAGTGTTAGTGATGGGTTGTCTCCTGCTTTAAGTATCATATTTACTGCTTTGTATCAATGTTTGAATTGAATTGGTAAAAAAAGGAGAGCATAATCTACTCATAATAATGTACATCATTATGATAATTATTTGTGATTAACTGAATTAAACTAAAATGTTTTTTTAATAAGCCACACAGGAAGTAAAAGATTTTTTGAATCACATTCCCACCCCGGCAAACTGTGCCCCAGTAGATAATATCCAACAGAATATTTTTTTAATGCTGAAAATCAGTTTGTTAGTAACTGTGAACAACTACATATTGACTGTTGGGGTTCCATTTGCATAAAGCAATAAATGTTGAGAAAATACCTTGTAACTTTTTTAGTGAAGATATATCAAAAAATAAATGAAATCTTTTCAAAAATGTATATTCAAAGAAAAGTTATTGTATTGTTATTAAAAATTGAAGATAAATTCAAACAATTAATTAAAATTTTATTTACCAAAAGTTATTTTGATGCTTCATTTCCCCACAATGACCAATTCATAACATGACATTTATAGCATAATTGAACCTTTTAGTTTACTTAACTTTTGTTGTGAGGACAGATCTTCATCAAAAATAATTATGAATTGGCTCGTTTGAATATCGGTTATAACATTTTAAATTATTCAACCCATCACTAACATGGATTGTGTAAATGTTTGCCAAAAGTATATTTGAAAAATATTTATTCAGATTTTTTTTGTTTACTTGTTGAAAGTTGCCTTTATTAAAAGTTTATTTAATATATTTATGTTAAGAATAAATAATGAACAAACCATTTGCCATATTTAGTTGATTCTAAGGCTGTTTCTCTATTGTTCAAAAAAATAAATGTTTAATGTTTAATATGTGTTTTTAACTAAGAGCCATTGTAGATAATTTTTACAGTTATTTAGCTATTTATTTAAAAATTAAATACTAATTTAAAATGTTTGTTCTTTGAGGGAAATGATAATAAATCTAAAATTTAAATAGTAAATCAGTGTTGTGTAAATATTTTAAAACTAATATTTATAAATTAACTAAAAAAGAATCTATAGGTAATCTAGTTAGATTTTTTTCTTGATTACAGTAAGAAAATAAAAATATTTTTTGGTTAAGTCATTTTTAGCAAGCTTATATAAGATGCTCTGTTGGTTTTTCAAAGAAAAAAATCATTCAAAATGGTACAAGAGAAAAGCTTGTTATTGATATTTTGCAACCATCATTCTTTACAGCTGTACCCATTTTTATGCATCTATCCGCACCAAAGTTTTAAAAATTTTTGATTCAGAGTGAATTGAAATTAATCAAAGTAAACTTTACTACATAATTCATTTGACATCATTCATAGTTTGTTAATGCCAAGCCGTTTATTTTATTATTATTATTTCTCATACTTTCAACTAAATTCGTGCAGAAAACAATATTTCTACTTTTTAACTTGCTTACAACTAAAATAAAGTACTGATTGCTGAATATGAATTTCAAAAATTTATTAATTAAAAATAAGATGTGACTAATTAATAAGTATGTTGACTAAAAGTTTTGAAAGCCAGTACAGACAAATATTTTACTTTAAGAAATCCTTTGAGCATGTTTAATGAAACTGAAAAAATAAAATAAATAATAATGTATTAAGTATATATGTAATATGTACTATAATCTACCTTTTTCCCCATAAAAAGTCAGAGTAATAAAAGTAAACATTTATATCTTTCTCCCTCAAAGTAAAGTAAATGTATATATCTTTCATCTTTGTATTGTATATTTTTTGTGAAACTGATTATAAAATTGTTTATTACTGCATTTTATAAATTTTACTTCTATAGTTTACCTTAAAATAGGTTTTGCCTTTCTATGAAACTAAATTTAATCTCCATTTTTTACTAAAGAAAAAAAGAGTTAAATAAAGAAACATACTCCATTGGCATGCTTAATTCATATAATTGAAATGTAATTTAACTTTTCTTATTGTAGAAACAAAATTTAATTGAAATTTTTCGTAAAATTGTATTGATTTTCAACTAATTTCAATATTAATTTGCATGTCTGCATAATGGGCTGATGAACTAGTAATAGGAATATTTTCATTTTTTTAATGGGATGTAAAGTTGAATAACATAAAAGATAAATTAATTTTGCCATTCAATTGTGATCTAAAATTAGTGTTTGCATGGTTTGAAAAGGTGTATATCACAAAAAAAGAAAAAAAAAGCCTTCAATAAAGGTTTCAGTGTAAGTTTGAAATACTGACTCCTATCTCTTAGTTTTAACATACTGTGCATGTGTACAAGAGTCCAAAATTTTCAAAAGTTAAAAATCTTCTGATTTCTAATTTATGAATCCAATTATGAAAAACTTATTTGAACTCTATAGAATATTGCACTAGAAGAAGTAAAACTTTGGTGCAACGTATCATATAAGAGTGTGTTGTGTGTCGATTCCTCTTTCAATTGCAGTATTATTATTATTAGTTTTCGTTTAGCAAGTAAAATAAAGTGACAAAATGATGTTGGATTACTTCATAACTGTTGCATTGCTACCAATTGTTGTTGCAAAAACTTGATCACTTTGCTATCAACTACTATTATTGAATTTGATACTTTAAATTAAAATGTATGTGCCACAGGGGTCATGTTGATTAAAAGTATATTCGGCAATAAAAACGTTAGTAGTTGAATGCCCTCCAGGGAAAAATGTTTTTAAAGATGTCTTTTCCTTAGGCCAACTTAAATCAAAATTTAAATTTTTGAGTAATGTACCATATTATTTTGCGGAAATGTAATGAATAATTCAATGAAAGAGTTACTGTCTCAGAATGCTTGAGTTGAAGTTATTGAAATCTTATGTAATTTTTTATCTATTTGACTAAAAGGAATTTTTTAATTTAAACATGAGAACATATGTCCTCAAGCTGTAAGCTTTTATCTTTAGCATATTGATTGAAAATTATTTAGTATAAATGCATTTTCATTTTGGTGCACAATAGTAGTACACACAGAAAAGAATCTATACATATATAGACAAAAAAATTAATGATAGCAAAAAATGTTCCAAAAAGGAAAGTACACATGCTCTACAATCAAAAAACAAGTCAAAATCTCAAAAAATATTTTAATACAGAAAATGAGTCCAAAAATACAGCTGTCATTAGAATCAGAATTATACATTGTGCAAAGTACCTTTGCTTTGGTCCTCTAACATACTTAGGGTAGTTTAAAAATAACACTTATCAATAGATTTATCTAGATAAAATGATTAGTGTGTTTAGGGTTTCAAATTATAAATCAAAAAGAATAACATAAAATTGCATTTTTCATAAAAATTTCGAATATTTACAAGAGCTGCATACCTATCACCGCAGCTCCTCTTGCTAAGCCAAGCATAATTTTAAAAGATGCTTGTGGGACTTTGGTTGCAAACAAAATTTGCATTGCAGAGCCTCATTGCCAAAAATTTGAGAACTACTCCGAGTTTTCTCTCTTCTCCTAACGTCACCCAGTATAACCTAAAAGTGCATTTTTAAGCCATATAACATTGAAAAGTTTCTGAAGGACGATCTTCTCCTCTAATATCGTAACATGTTGCATAAACTGCATTTTAAAAAATTGAATATAAAATTTTCTAGGGGTTACTCAAAATGTATTTTTAGGGCTTTCATTTCGAAAAACACCCAGGGAAATGTTCACAACCCACCCAGCCTTCCTCTACTATCATTACCAAATGAAATATAAAATTAAATCTTCAAACAAATGTTTTTGAAGTTGTATTTAAAATGAAATACTGATTCCAAATTGGCAACATATATTAAAATAACTATTTATTAAAATGTTTCAGACTATCACGTGAGCACTCCTGCAGTAAACTCCCTTTTGTTTAATAAGTGCTGAAAGCTCTGGTAGTTGCATTTATTAATTGCTAAAATTCTATAAAAATGCTTGCTTGGTGCAAGTAATGACAGGAAAAAAAATTGTAGCTGTTTAGATTTAAATTTTTTGCCATGCAGACACTTTTTTTTGCTCCCTTTATTCACGCATCTCTGTCTTAGAATTAAATGTGGTAAAAAGATTTATTCATTCATGTTTCATGTCCATTTCCATAAATGTTTATGCTTTTAACAATTATTTAATTTTAAATATGTTATAATATATTTTCTATTCAGAACATATGCTTCATTTCAATAATTTGCATTTTTCACCACTTTATGTAATAGTTGATTGTTACTCATTGAAATTAAGCAGCTGTTTAGTATTGAATGTAATGTTTCCTTCAGGATTTTTTTTATTACTATTATTTTAGTTTACATGTAATATATAAATTTATTTATAACATTTACTTTTCCTCTTTAAAAAAAAAGTTTCAACTCTGAAAATACTTACTATGCAGTAGAACAAGTTCTTGTGTGTGTGATATATATATGTGAGTGTGTCTACACACACACCACTCACCTACTGAATAAGTTACACAATTCAAAATACTCAATCTAGAGAGATGCAAGTAAAACACTTTATTCTCAGCATTATGTGCTAGTTGTCAAGTTCCTCGACCAATCTGAAATAAGCCTGATATATTTCAGCTCTCCCCCCCCCCCCCCAGTTGTCACATATTTTGTAGGTGCTATACATATATATATACACACACAGATACATACATGCGTGTATGTATATAATTTATGACAATTGTTTCACAAGATGTAAATGCTATCATGTGAAAAATAAAATTAATTATTAAATTATTTTGCTAAAAAATGAGTACTTTTTTTTTTGTATAAAGACTGAAATTGATCAGCACTACTTCTAAATATATGCAATTGAGATATTTTTTACTTTTCTTTTAAGTGCATTTAAAAGCAATTAAGGTGCATTTCTTGCTTTTGCTCACTAGATATATGCTTGCTTTACAGCATTACAGGTATGATTTCAATATGCTTACTTATCTATTATTCTGAACTGATTTGAGCAGTAACTTTATCGATGCAGACTTAGTCTTTAATCTAATTCTTTAGGACCAATTGAACCATTTATTTCACAAATCAGTCGAGCACCACGCTTTAAAATTTAAAAAAAAAAAAAACATTTTTAGTAGGGATGTGTCCATGAACGAAAGGATATAAAAGATGGAGGAATCCTCAGAATGAACTAACTGGTCAATATGATCTTCTAAAAATGAACTAGTTCTTTTAAATAGTGAAGAGTTTGGAACATTGTACTGATGCAGTTTCTTAAATTATGTTTCGCTAAACCCCAGGGTTCCATGGAGATCACTTAAGGACTGCGAAAGTTGCATTCTTTCTTTTAATTCAAATTAATCATTAAAGAATCAAAAATCAAGATTGATTGAAGCTTTGAATTAGTTTCTTCTGCAAGAATAGCAAAGAAAGTAAAATCTATTTGTTAGCAATGTACGATCTTAACAAGGCCATCACAAGAATATTAACCCATTAATGCCTAGCGTCCCTTTTTAGGGACGGTCCAAAAAAGGGTCTGCATTTCCCCCAAATGAACATTTCAACCAAATAATAGTGTTCAATGAGTACCTTGGTACTGTTTCAATTCGTTTTTTCATATTGCAGCACATAACCATTGCAAAGTGTGTTCTGTAGCAGTTTTAATATGACCTTTATCAAAAATGACATCGTTCACAATCTCAAGAAAAAAAGCTAAGTTTTCAAAGTTATTCCCAGCTCTCCAGTTTATGTTAATTGCTGATTTTATTTCTTCTTATAAAATGTCTTTATAAATATTATATCGTTGGCAGAAAAAAATTTAGTAAAACAAGTATGTTCCCTCTGGGGTCTATCGTAACTTTTAAGGGACGATTTTTCTTTCCTTAATAAAAAATTATTTTTTACTTAATATTTTTTTATTATTTTTCCTGTCCATTAAACACTGTTTGTAACCAGTATACAAAATATCTTTGGAAAAAAAAATGTCAGGCATTAATGGGTTAAACTTTACTGAAATGACATGTGATTCATCCCTTGTTACAGTAATTTAATTGATGCCGTCATTGGAATTCTAGTGCTATGTAAAATGATGAATATACTCTCCAATGATCACCAAAGGTACTTTTGCCACTCATACCTGCCAACATCTTTACTTGGAAAATCTTACAATTTTCCCGACGAAAATGTACTAAGACACTATCAAAAATATTAAAACACTGACAAGATGTTAAAGGATTAAAATGGCAAACAAAAAAAGCGGTTTTACGGGAATAGCGGGTAAAATGTAACCATGTAAAATGAGGAGGAAAAAATTTATAATAAATTATCAAAATAAATAATTAAATGTGATAACCTAAGGTAGTTTATGTTAATGCAACCTAAAATGTTCAAAAACATTAAAATATTTGAGCGATGCAAATGGATTGTAGTCTCAACCACGCTCACCAGTTTTCCGCGAAGTACGCGTTCAGTGCTGCTATATGACGCAGTTTAGGCTCTCCCTCGCCTATTAACACATGAAACGATGAATTCCAAAGAAGCCCAGTAGTTGAAATTTATTTATATGAAGAAATCATTGAAATTGATGAAAAAATCTCTTAAAAACGTACGATTTTACACCTTTACCGTACGATCGTACTAAAGAGTAAAAAAATGTACATTGTACGGCCAAAACGTACAAGTTGGCAGGTATGCACTTATTTCATTTGCAATTTGGTATGCATTGAAGAAAAAATATAACAACTTACACCTATAAGTTTGTAAATCCTAAGTCACTTTAAAGTTTATCTAAGATTAAAATGTTCACCAATATTTAAACTTCAAAATTTTGTTTAAGATAAATTGTTGAATGACATGTTTTGGATTTTTGTCCTTTTTTTTTTAATTTTTTTTTTTTAAAGTTTCTAGTTGAAGACAATAAGTTTTATCTGATAAAATTTTTGTTTTGGTTACAAGTAAAACCATTTTTTAAATTTTGTGTTCAAATTTTATAGTGCTGGAGAAAACCACGAGTTCCTTGAAGATTAAAACAGGTTCCACTTATCACAGAAATTAAGAAATGCTGTACTAATGTATTAAATTCAATTGTATTAGAGCAAGGGTTCCCAAACTTTTTTGTTCCGTGGACCACTTGCCTAGGTTTCAAGTTTCTTTTAGCCCCCATTCCTAGGGATCATTCCAAAACTAGTCAGGCACTGAAATAATAGAACTGAAGGATTCTAAAACCGCGAATTAGATGGGTAACTTCCCTTATAGATGTTCCAGTGTAAATATAACAAGATGAATCAGAAATTTACCTAACAGTTTGAGAGCTTTTTGTTATTATTTTTTTTTAACTATTAAAAACTTCTTAAATGCCTGAATACTTTTTAAAAATTTAGTTTGACAGTTTACTGCAGACAGATTAAAAATTAAAATTAAACAGATGAAGAGAAAAACGTAACATTTTTATTCATATTTTCACAGTAATAATGGCACGAAACTTAAATCAGGTACACATCTTCTTACATAAAATAGCTGTACAAGGAAGTATAAGGTGACTGTTTATAGTGGGGGGGGGGGGGGAGTTGTGAATTTGATGTATTGGCAGCAAATTTTTAGCATTTGGCTTTAGAGTTGTGAGACATAACTTTAAATCTCTCCAATCAGGGACTGCCAGTCTGTTTCTGATTTTTGTAAGAAAATTGGTGCCTGAACGGAAATTTTTTTGCACGAAGATATAAAAGCTTACTAAAACTATATAAAAGCTTGCAATGTTCCAAAGGTAGGATAAGTTAGATATGTTTTTTTGAAGGCAAAAAGATTGGTACCCTTTCCTAAACTCTGCCTTAAGTTCTTCATTAGTACTTATTCCAATCAGCTCTTCTTGTAAAATTTTGATTCTTCAATGTCATCAAAAAGATTGATAATCCACTAAAAGTCAGTGTCAAAAAGTTTTTTAAATAATAGAAACATTGTCAAGCATGACCCTTTTAACATCCGGTGTACATCAAAGCAAAATAGTAATTAAAGTTCACGTCATTTTCTTCATACAAGTGCACAAATAATTTATTGTGTTAAGTATTGTTACGAATTTCGTTTATTGCATTTACTTTATTTTATTTCACACTCCAGGGTCCCCCGTACCTACCACAGCTTTGTGGTTTAAAAGGGATATTGCCCTGAAGAGCGCTCTGTTCTTAATTTTGAACCAGAACTTAGGGTCGAGCAAACCCTAGGCCCAGCACCCACCGAGGTATCGTTTCACTTGGAGGACTTTGTGACCACAACATTTTTAACGCCTCCCAGCCACCATTAATCAAGACGGTGGATGTTTGATCGGCTGGGATCTAACCCGGTTCCCTCCGGACACGAGTCTGATGCCTTACCGCTCGGACCACCACGGCCCTTATTGCATTTACTACAAATTGTAGCCATTGGTGCAGGCAGTTGCTTAAATTTTTTGCTAATGATCCTGGCTCGTGGACTCTTAATTGTATTTTGTGCACCCCCAACTCTTTCATTTATATGGACCCCTTGCAAACTCCGGGTGGGAACCACTGTGTTGAAGAGTTTTTTTATTACACTTATTTGAAATCAATTGTGTTAAAGTCAGCTTTTTTTATTATAATTATTTGAATTCAATCCTCTTAAAAATTTTAACTGTTAATCTCATAAATTTCCTTTCTCTCAATGCAGTATAATATATTTCAAACCATTTTCACTTTTGGCTCTATTCATCACTTCTCTATAAGTGTTGTAGCTCATTTGCATGTTTTCAGTGTATTCATTAGTAATGTTTTAGGTAAATGGTTTGAACTACAAAATGAAATATTTAGATTTTTAATTTTCTATCCCACGCACCTGTTGAAACCCTTCACGCTTCTTTTTCATGCAAACTGTTTCTAAAAATGCTTTTTAATATCTTTTCTTGTGATCCCGGGACGCGGGAGCGTCCCGCCCCGCCAAGAAAACCAAATACAAGCCGCCAAGAAATTTCCGTCGCCAATAAAAATGTAAAAGAGCGACTAGGACTGTTTACGCGAGTAACCAAATCGGGGTTTTCACCCCTCTGTATCTCAGCCCCATAAAGATCCTTAGAGTTCATTTTTGGTATACTCAATCTCCAGCGGCCCCTGATGGCACATACTAAAGCAAAACATCCAGGACCCTCAGGGGGAGGGGTGATATATGTTATAAAATCGCTATTTTTCACACTTTTTAAAAATTGTTTGACAGGGGTCCAGACTAAACGGTAACTCGGATTGAGCTCTGCTTTTGCACCCACATTTATTTTGTCCCAAAGCTCGGCATAGGGGGTTTTTCGACCCCCCACCCCCTACCCCCTCGTTTTTAATTTCCGTATCTTTTCTCCCCGGGGGTCTTTAGTGTTGATTTTTTGTATGAATATTCTCGATGAGACATTCAGGACATTTTCCCAAAATTTACCTCCCGGGGTCATCGCACCCCGGAGTTATTAATGCTTAAAATTGGTCCGATTTCTATCTACTAGCTCTGTTCAACATCTGAGCATTTATGTTTTCATTGTTGGGCCACGAGGAAAGAAAACTCAATGATTTATAATTTCATCTGTTGCCAGTTTCTATTTGTTAACAAATAAAATATTTGTAATTCATTTTATTGCATAAGGCTTTTAAAAGGGATCTTCAATTTAGTTCATTTTAATATGAGATCGGCAGTAAGGGTTGGGGTTTTTTTTAAAACTTTTAATTTAATCGTAGTATTGTTAGCAACTAGCTTTGTTTTGCGTCGGTTCGGGTGGTACATTGTGATTGATTTCAAATTTATCCTAGACTGAAGAAGATCCTTGAACGTTTGCACCAAATGCATGCTGCCAAGAAAACCACAGATGTCGGACCGCCAAGAAAAATGTTGAAGGAAAAAAAAACATGCAAAGTAAATTGTGAAGAGAAAAAAAAAATAGGCAAAGAAATAATATTAATGCAAAAACATGTGATATCTCCCCAAAAACAACAGTGTTGTAAAAAAAATCCCCCGCCAAGAAAACCTTAAATACTCAGCCTTAAAAAGTTATGATATCGAGTTTTCCCGCCAAGTTTGTGCCAAACTACAACTAACCTGTATGTATAGTTCTTTTAAATTGTTTTCAGTCCTGCCAGGCGGGAAGTTTTTACTCATTAAGCAACCACCTCACAAGACAAAGCTTCCCGCCTGGCAAAACTGAAAACAATTTAAAAGAACTATACATACAGGTTAGTTGTAGTTTGGCACAAACTTGGCGGGAAAACTCGATATCATAACTTTTTAAGGCTGAGTATTTAAGGTTTTCTTGGCGAGGGATTTTTTTACAACACTGTTGTTTTTGGGGAGATCATTTTGTCTTCTATAACAGGGATTCCTCAAAGTTTGCCTGATTTGCCGCACCCTTTGACGAATTAAAAGATTTTTCATGACACCCTAGTATAATAGTACCCCACCTAGTATAGTATAGCACCCCGCAATTTGTTCATCACTGAGTTCTAAGACCTCATTCATTCCTTTCCGATAATGCCACTGAAGATGGCCTACAATTGTTTATTTCACTTCAATTTCCAAAACTTTAAGGGGAGCTACTCCTAAAGCTACTTTTCTAACATGATTGAAGTCTAGAATTCTGATTTTCAAACTTAAATTTTCAAAAATCTGTATCCTGTCACCAAAGATCAGAAAGTCTTAAACTAGGTTTTTAGAACTAAAATTTCGAAAAATTCTCCCCTCCCCCTGTCTACTTCTGCTTTAGTACTTCACTTAAAATTATAATCTTACTGCTGAAAATAAAACATTAAACAAATCTCTCAGCTTTGACACAATTAAATTGACAATATATATTGATTAGAATTATTTTCTTGAGTCTGCATAGGGGGGAAGGGACCGCAAATATTTTCCATTTTGGAAGCATGACTCAACTTGCACCCATGCTGTTGCTTTTCAGATGAACCACTATACGTAATAGCCAAGGTTGTCCATGATATAAAATTGCATCACAGACCACAATTGGGCATTCGGCCCCTATGGCATTGGATAGCTCACTGTGGAAAGCAGCTTCCACCAGCACAACGTCTAATGTGTCGTCAAAGCGTAATGCATGCGTGGTGGCTCTGAAACTTAAATCATTTGTATAACTGACTTTTGCTGCAAATTTCGCTTCATTTTGGCTCATGCTGTTGCATTTTTACAAATAGTAATCCGTCATTTTAATGGGATTTTTCTTCAGCAGAATTCTTATCAAACTTTCCATAAATGTGTAATATAAACTCATTGCAGAATTCTGAGCTACAGTTCTGTTGTTAAAATCCGGATTTTTACGGTAAAGCCAGCCATTTTGTTTAGTGGTCAGAGAAGTCGGACTAGGATAGCGTGGTCCCAGGTTCAAATCCCGGCTCGGGCATGGTTGTACTTTCTCTTCTATCCCTGTCCTTTCTCTGTGTGAATGTCTGCCTGCCCTATAAAGGGGTCTTATGGCATGTGTGTTGAACTAAATCAGACCTCCACCTTAATGGTGCTAGTAAAAAAAGTAGATCTCTGGCGCGGATACCCGAGTGGTATCAGTAACAACAATAGACGGTAAATCGCAGTTTAACTTCTAAAAAATACTTTAACAAAGTAGAAGCGTAAATTTCAATTTATTTTGTTGCTTTTGTTTTAAATGCATGGAACATCATTCACTTCAAGAAAATAAACCAAAAATTTTCAGATACTAGAGGAATAAGTAATTTCCAGCAAAGTATGCATTGGAGAAACTCATTTTAAAAAATAAAATGTAATGAGCCTTTTTGGCAGAACTGTATAAATACCCTACTCCTATCAAAGAGAGAATGATCTTTTCCTGTAAAACAGCATTTTATGCCAGATTCATTTTTGTGATAACAATTTATGTTAATTATGGCTTTAATTTTGGAACACTAAAAAGTATAATTTCATTTTTTGTAGCCTTATGAAGGTAATTATTTCAAAATCATTTTGAATTTTCACTTTCTCCACTATTTGGAATTTGGTTTTTATCGCATTTCAGCATTTTTGCTTACGTGATGTAGCAGTTTCACAATCCATATGAAAAAAATTGATTCCATGACTTTTCTAGAAATTTCAAAGATTTGATTTCCCTGATCCTTTTGGATTGTTTTCTTTTTCTTTGCCAGTTCCTAATTTTTCTAGTGTATGGCAATCCATTAATTCATGCTTGAATAGCAACAAATTTGTTTACACTCCTTCAAAAAATTTCACTTTACCCCCTCCCCCCATTTTACAATATCAAGTTACCCCTATGGGTCCGAAATTTACCATCAATGTTTAGCAATTTACTTTCCTCCCTTGCTTTATTACAGTTAGAGTTAAGCTAGCTTCGTTAGCATCATGAAGGCTACTGAAAGCCAGATCACATCATTAATACGCTGCCAGGTTAGCCTTGCTCTAACTATAGAACATTGACTTTCACCCAACTTGTACTCCTCAAACAATTAAGAAAATTCTTCGCAATGGTTCATTTGCAAAACAATAAGGAGAAATGAAGAAATCGCTTTTTTTTAAAAAAGATTTTACTTTACACAATACTTCAGTAGAGGTACAGATTCACATGCGAGACAATTAACACAAAATAATCACATGGCAATTACAAACAGTAACAGTTACGAATATCCCAACTCATTTTGAAACAACAAATATCCCAATTTATCAATTCATTTTGAAACAACGATTCAGCATATACAGCCATAAGAGACTCAAGAAGTGAAATATTATGTAATATTGTGTTAAATTCTTTAATTAAACAAAGGAACTGAAATATTTACAGGAATAAAATTGATAGTTCCAGGAAAATATTAAGTACCGATTTTAAAGTAAAAAGTGTGCTATATTCAAAACATTATATAAATATAGATATATATGAATTGCTGCCCTTGTATAGGTACTGAGAAATTCATCACGTACAAGAAATAAAATCCCTGATAAATAAGTGTAATGTCATTAACTTCAAAAGGTTAGCAGGCATAACTTCAATTCAGCTTTGGATCTTTTTTTTTTTTTTTTTACAGTTTACTGTGTACAATTATGCAAACTAATTTTCAGAAATAAAGAGTAGAAAACTGTTTTAATAAACTCCAAAGCAGAGTGAAGAGTGGACCTTTTTTTTTTACCTCTTTAATTTAGAAAATGCTAAAGAAATTGGAGAGACACAAAGTTAACCAGAATGGCTCAAAGACCCTGAATGATTGTGCATCCCAAAATAGCACTATATAAAGTGGGAACTACTTTATAAAAGTTCAAAATTATGATTTTTTTTTTTTTTTTTTTTGATTTAGTATTGACCTAGAGCAGTGATATATATCTATATAAATAAATGAAATGATTGAACTCACTATATAGTTATTTTTGTGTGATAGAGTCTCTTACAGTATAAAACTTTTTTTTGAAGATACACAACATGCTAAAATACATTTGGCACATACCAAGTTTAAATTTCCCCTACATTAAACAAAAACTTCTATATAAAATTACAAGCAACTTGGTTATGTTGAGATGGCAGAGTGTTTCATATGGCAAGAGTATAAAACTTTTGTTATACAAAACAATATACATTAAATTTTCATAAATATGCATGTTTGTAGGTTGATTTATATCATACAAAATTGACACCAATAAATGCTACTGAATTTCCTTCAACACATCCTAGATTCGGGAATTGTTTAGCTTTTGAGATCATAATAATTAAAAAATTTTCATTTAAATGACATAAACATCAAATGAAAGCTGCCTATTGTGGAGCTTTCGAAGAAAGGCACATGTTCTTGTACCCCAACAGCAAAGTTAAATACAATTATTTTAACTTCTGAGCTAAAAGTTTTTATTACTTGCAATGAAAATAAGTTGCACAATTATGACAAAAAAGTTTATGAAAAGTATAACTATAAAAGTTGTTTATGCTAAGACACTAAAAAAAGGAGAAAATAAAAAGAAACAAATTTCAATTGCCTAAAAAATTAATAAAAACAAAAAAATTATGGTTTGTTTAGTGGTATCATTAAATTAATTGTGTAGCATTGTTATGATATGTTTGTGTTTTATGTAGCATTATTTTGTTAAATTTATATTTCAAGCATCAAATATGTCAAGCTTATGGGGAGGAGGCTGTATATGATTTATTACATGGTCAAAATATTTTTTAAAAACAGCTTTTACTAAAAACCATTTTTTATATTTAAAAAACAACAAAATGGTAAGAAAAAGCTTAACATGAAATTCTCATGTGCTCTCCATTGTAAGATTTTTTAAATTTCTTTTTCATGAAGAAAAAGAATTAAAAACATCTTTGCAACAAACATATAGAATATCTTTTAAAAATTCAAAATAAAAACTTAAATAAATCAATGTACACAAATGAATATTAAACAAATCTGCAATGTGACAAACTAACAGTGACCAATATATATGTACAAACACGTGAAACAGAGCAGCAAATTTACTCCATGTTGCTCAAACTGATAATAGTAGGAGGGAGCACAGGGATTCCACCATATACTAATCAATCAACAAATGTGAAAAATCAATAAAACAAAAAATAAATCTGTATTACAAAAAGAAAAAGAGCGTAATTATTCCATTTTACTGATGAATTGATATACAGCTAATTTAAACAATTTATGTGCAACTTATTTTCAATAAAATATAAGTAAATAAATAAAATAAATGCAACTCTTAAAACTCAATATTTTGTGTATTAATAAAGACAACTTAAAGAAAACCATTTTTATAGATGTTTTGGAAAGGCACTTTGTGGTAGAAAATGCTTAGTTTGACATCGCGATAACAATTCGTACAAAAAAAACCCCAAAATATTAACAAAAACAAAACAGCAAGATATGATTTACATTCCAGTAACACATTGCTCTAGAGAGTGAAAACCTTGAACTTCAGCTTAAATGCAGTAACAACAACCATGAGCAGACCTAAGACCCAGTCGGATAGTAACAGCTACCCGTATATACATAAATATATTTTTTAGGCCTTTAATAAACCAACTGATACCATATATCAGCATTCTGAAACTCTTCATGTTTCTTTTTGCAACTCCAAATGAAGATGGCTAGGTCTGCCTGAGACAACAACTTAACAGAACAACCATGTGAATTTGATTGGTTCAATAAATATTCAAGCAAATCTGAAGCAAAAACTGAACATACATTAAATAGCATTCAACAGCATTACATGCATGAAACATAGCATTTGTCAGAGACACAAATATAAAAGGAAAAAAATGGCTAAAATACCCTACAACATACAAATATGAGAAGAAAAAAGAATGGCACTTAAAACTACTAAATTGACACTGAGCAAATTTATACCTGCATGCATGACAATTTGCATCAGGCATACTTCTCAAAAATCAAGAAAATGAATTAACACTAACATGGATATAACAAACGACACATTACATAGAAAAGGAGAAAATGACTTTTTTTCCCAATCATTAAAGGCACTTTTGAATCATTATAAATTATTTAACACACAAAATGGAATCCCTTGAATTTTATTCTCAGCCTCCCCCCCGCCTCCAAGAGCTACTTCAACAAACTAAAATCAATTTGCACTCAAAAAACTGTTTTCTAACATTTTAGAACACTTCTGAGAAAATAGCAAAATCAAAGCCACATTTTTGTGCATTGAATAATTTATAAACGATTACTGAAAATACATTAAAGGCACACTGTCAAGGCACTTAAGTGAAAAGTAAAACAAGCAAACATAAAGGCAACAAGTTTGTGAAAATTTAAAGAAAATTTGTGATGTAACAAACTTTTTAAATGCAATAAGGTTTAAGCTCTAAAAACTGTGCATTATTAAGAAGTTTCTCAAAACTGTTGAAGGCAATAGTTCATAACAGATGTAACATTATAATTTATAAATTTAACGCAAAAAATTAAATATTTAATTAATGAAAGGTACAACATTCCAGCAAAATCATTTATCACAAGATTAGTTATAAAATAGGACAGAGTTTTAAACACATGCTCAGTTTGACACCTCATTGCTACACTAAATTTTTATAATACAGTAACCCCTTGTTACATCATGCCTAGTTATATCGCTCATTCGGATACATCGCATTTTTCATTTGTCTCCCAAAAACTGCATTAAAAAAAAAGTTCCTTTATATTGGACATCTCAGAAAAATAAAATATATACAATATATATATTTGTATGAAACTAACTTTTTTTTTCACATCAATGCACAAAACTTGTAGGATATATCAAAGTTAGAAGCAGTGTGCTTTAATTCATTTTTCACCATAAAATAATAAAAGTATTTAAAATTATTATATTAGTCAAACAATTGTTAACCTAATTTTCTTTTGCTTTCAGTAAAAATAATGGTTCTGGTATCACAGTAAGCTAATCTATTTGTAGGTGCACGTGTCATTTAATTTTTACGTCAGTTGAATCGCTACTTTTTTTATGACCTTGCTTATGTGATGTTTTGGGATGTATCTCGCTTTTTTGTTGTCTCCTAATAAGCGCGGTATAACAAGGAGTTACTGTATTAACATTAAACTAAAAATACCAACATTGATATTTTTATAGATCCAAAAAATTAAAACTGTACAAGCAACGCTAACCTTCTTAACTGTAATATTTTGTTAACAGAAAGTTCTCTAAAGAAAATCTTCAATTATTAAAGACCTTTTCGGAAATGATTGAGATTATTCAGATTGAGTAAAAGACATTTAAGTATTTAGAAAAAATCTTTTTTAAACTGAACATTTACATTAATTTACAAAAACAAAGCAAACATTTTCTCAAACTGTCTTAAATTATTGAAGATTTGATTTTCTAACTGCTGGAATTTTGTGGACTACCAGGAAAATTAAAGGCTGAACAGGAGTTTGTTCTTTAAACAATGGCATGACATTAACACATTGGGAGCCTATATATTTTTATGAATTTAAAACGACTACAATAAAAATGTTAGTCACTAGGAGTACAAAAATGTAATAAGAAATATTCAGTAACAGAAGAGACAAAAAAATAAATAAAATTTTCAAAAAAAACTAGAAGGAGGAGTGGATGAATATGTGTATTCATTTATATTCTACATAATCAACATGTTTGGCTTCAAAACAAATATCCCTACTAGAGGAATTATAGTAAAAATTAAGATGTGTTAACTTTAGACGAATCTTGGAAAATTTGATGCAACCTGTTTTCCTATTTCGCTAACCCCGTTTGAGTCCTCCATTACCATTCAAGTTGCTGATCGTTTTAAGCAATTTGAAATTTTTGTGCATTTTGTTCAAGTTTTGGAACATAGTTCCAATTTTTTTCATTGATTTTAGAAAGATCTTTATTTAGATTTTCAGAACGTTCATCATTGTTGTAAGCAGTTAACATCATCTTTAATTAGTTTTAATTAAATGTAATTAATCAAATTATTAAATAAGTTATCAAAATCCGTTTTATGGCACCTTACAGTAATGTAAAATAAGAAATATAGAAATTCAACCATACAAAGAAAAAATATGATTCATCTTAGTTTCTGAAGAATAGTAGAATTTCTCTCAAATGGTCCAGTTAGAACAATTTATACTGCTATGTGGAAAGGGGGGAGACTAGTTAGCAAATGGAAAATGAAACTTATACAAAAAGGCACTTTTATGGTATCTTATATTAGATGGTATCTTATATTAAATGGAATTAGAGTTAAACAAATTGAAATGTTTAAAAAAGGTAAACCTGCATCCAAAGATCTCATTTATTATGATAAAATAGCTTTATATGTAACAAGAAAAATAGTATCACATTTTATAACACATTGTTTGCAGTTGGTGACACTTTCAACCTATTAATAATTAATTTGCTAATTTTTTTTAATGAAAGAGATATCTTTTTTTCTAAGTGCTACTACTTAATATTTACATGTACAACAAATCAAGATGGCACTGAGAGGAAAGAATGGCACTGGTGAAGAGAAAAATCCAGTTATATGAAAATAAGGTAAGAGAACTTCTATAACAATATATTTTTCTAATTTTTGTTCAAAAATTCATACTTTCACAAAAATGCATAGCAAAAACTTTAGAATTTCAAACTTCATAATTTACTATATATTCAAGAATGAGAATTAAAATTTTCAAACCTAAAATATTTACATAATTGTAAATGCTTTAATAAAGCATTTTATTTAAAAATTTAATGAGATTGCATTGGAGAAAAAATACTCTGGACCTATTAGATAATAATCACATGATCAAGTATAACATTGATTTCAGTAGATCATAGAGATTAAATTGTTAATAAATAGATTTGCTTTATAAAATATTTCATTTAAAAAGTTTAGTATGTAAAAATTGTACAAACTTGCTCATCATTTTCATTGTTTTTATGAAATTATGAGCATAAATATAATCGCTGAAAGCAATTGCATGATTAAATGAGTGAGAATATAAATTTCAAAAAAATTCAAATGAAAACTAGACCAATTTGATGTGATGCAGTCATCTCTCCCAAAAGCATATGATTTCACAGCCACTTCAGCACAGATTCTTTGTTTGAATTTAAAATTGCTTCAACATCTGATAGAAGATCAGCATTTAGTGCCTCCTGTAAAAGCAAATACAAGTAGTGAGCAAACTCATTAACACATGCACATATGTAATTATTTCATTTATAACAATAACAATGCACTCAAAACTAAGGTGATCATTGACTGTATGTCTCGAATTTCCTAAAATAATTACAGGGGAAAATTATCCCTAAGTTTTATCCAGCTAACTTGCCTGTATTCTATTTTGTCGGATCGTGCATGATATTAATTTTTACACAATATATATGTTATAAAATATTTTTCACAGAGTGAATCTATTTCTATCTAAAATTATACAATATACATATAGAGTGAAGTTATGACTTCTGCAAAGGGCAGATTCCAAGAACCCTCAAGTAAGTCGCAAATTTGCATTGTGAAAAAGGGTGTGTATATGACCTTTCTACGACACCAATCAAACTGCTTTAAAGTATATGTCAACCTTTTCCTATAAAGAACTGAATTGATACTGTATTAAAAAAACTAATAAAAAAATTTAAAAACATATACGTTATCCATAAATAAAACAGAAAATATATATGTGTGAGTATGTTCCTCAGACAAATCCAGTTTAATTTGGATCATAACCATATTTGGTAGGGAAGTACTTTTGCACCTATGGAGGGTCAAAAAAAAAATACTTATTCATTCGAATTTTAATTTTAGGACCCAAAAATGGCATAAAATGTCTATTTTTACTTGAAATAATTACCAGCTCTATTAAGCTCTAAAATTCATTACTTATAAAGAACTTGTGTTAAAGGTTTTTTGGGTAAGTTAAAGTGCATTGCATCACTAGTTGACTTTTTAGTATGAGTATGACCATATTCATAGTACTTTCACAAAATTTGAAAAAGATCATTCATCGCTCAACATAGTATTGCTCAGCAATGTATGACATTAATAAGTATAAGTACTTTCCAGCTAAAATTTTGGTGAGCCTTAAATTTGAAAAAAAAATATATACATATATATATATATATATAATATATATATATATATATACACATATAGATATATTATTCTAAGGCCTTACCGAAGGAGAGGGTTTCAGGGGTAAACACCACCCATTTAGAAGATACAATAAAAAGCAAATCAAAGAAAATGCAGATTTGATTTAAATTAACACCTAGTGCCAATAAAACCTCATATCTCTACTAATAATAAAGCTGAAGGTTTGTCTGTCTTTCTGTCTGTTACGCGCGTAGCGCCAAAACCGTTCGGTCGATTTTCATGCCACTTAGCACAAAATTAGTTTGTAGCATGTAGTTTTGCACCTCGAAGCGATTTTTCGAACATTCCATTTCGTTCTTTTTCTATTCGAATTCTTAGCGGAAATTCGATAAAATAGGGAAGAAATATTCCATACACATTTTCAAGTCTTATGTCATTCGAAAGCTTGAAATTTTCTGCACAAAATGATGTTTTTTCGAAGTTTCTACGATCACCAGGAGAGCTGTAACAATTGTTTTTAGAATCCCGGAATTCAAGGCTTATCTTCAGTAAAGCAAGCCAAACGATTCTAAAATGGTTAATGAAATGAATTATTTTATCAACAGAAATCAACTTTTAATGTTGTTACCATGGTTACGTTTTTATTTCATTTATTTGTTTCGTTCTTTTTCCATTAATAATTTTAAAAATGTATTTGTTTTTGTAGCAATCCAAACTCCAAGCCTTATTAAAATTAGTCAAATGAAATATAATAAAATCGTGATAAGATGGCACCTGTCAATCAAATGAGAAATCGAGTCCTTTCTTTAAAAAAGGTAGAGAAGGAAGAAACTGACACGTACCATTGTTGTGAGTTTAGAGATATTTTGGCTATCTGACGAGTTGTGTAGAAGAGGGAAACATTGTTTAACTAAATGAGGTCAAAAAAGAAACAACATGATAGTAAACCATTCTAAATTTATCGTCTGGCAAAACATATTTTATTTCCTTTTTTTTAATTTCAATATAAATTGCAGTAAATGGCTTGAGTGAACGAGTTTGGCTTTTAATTTATCATTTGCTGGTTGATGTTTGTCGATGTTTATTGTTTTTATTATCATGGTGAAGAATAATGCACGAAATTTCTATTATTTTGTTTTTGAAGGTAGGAAAGAAAACTTTCTTCTTCTTTTAAACTTTGGTAAGATTTCTGTGAGCAGCAAAATTGTTCTTATTTTCTCTTTTGGCTTATTTTTGTCCCCCAAGGGGGTTTTTACCCCTTTTATGGGGTAAATCAGTGTTAATTTCAATGCAGACAAAAGTGATATGAATTGGCGCGACCACTTGGCGAAATATAGCCAAGCTTTTAGTCGCCAAGTGTTTGACGCCAATTTGGCGACATATCGCCAAGTTGGCGGCAAATTTGGCGAAAAAAAATATTTTTTTATTTTGGTTCAATTTGGCGCTATTGGCGATATTTTGCGAAAAATCCACTGAATGATGTTAAAATCGGCGATGTTTAGGAGATTAATCAATGAAAAACATTTTTTTGCATTGTTTTGTGGCAAACTAGGGATGTAAATGTTTGAATTGTTATCTTGCTCACTCCAAGCACTATTTTAGCACTTAAGGCATCTACTAAGAAATTTACACGTAAAAGGAAGTAGTGTGGGGTCCATGCCAAATTTTTATATCATTCTTTAAAAGAATTACAGTTGAATAACTAAAATAGAGTATTTTTTCTGCTATATCAATTTTTTACAAATGAATTTTTAATTTTATACCACGGGCAAAGCCGTGCGGGTACCGCTAGTACATTTTATATTAACGAAGGGAAAATAAATTGAGAACAATTATTAATACCTTTTGCAATGTACCACATTCTGAACAGATAAAGTTTAATACGAAAGAAGCTGAAAACTGAATATACATAGCTGTCACCTAGTGCAGTCAAAATTTAGAAAGAGGGTGGATCATAAATGTTTACATGTATGTAAAATACCATACCAAGGCTTCACTAGATAGTTTTTTATACAGGCTGTATCATTACTCAAAACATCAATGGTGAAGATTTGCCCACTAGAGAGCGCTGAACAATCACCACCCAAATGTTTGTTTACATTTATTAGCATATTGTTTCTGCTGTAAAAGGTGATGTTTATCCTATCTTTAAGGGTTAAAAAATATTGATATAAGTGGAGTACAGAGTGAATTGATGTGGAAGGCCTTATTAGTGCTGCTAATAAAGTCGGTCACAACTCATTCAGTCATACCACATTCATTTATCTGTTTACTTTCTTTGAATTAGCAACATATAGCAATGGCGTTCAGTTTTGACATCTGCATTAATAAAATATACACTTAAATTCCCAGACGATAAATAAAAACTGTAGCAATGAAATAATATCATTCTATTTACTATTTTGTTTCATTCTTGTGGCTCACACGATCTTAATTGCTACGAAAAAGCTCAGATGTTCATGAAAAAGCTCAGATGTTCATTTTGATAAAGTTGACGCATCAGAGGATAAATGGCGAATCTATTCGTCGAGACATTTCATTTTGATGCCCCAGAATGAAATGTACTGTAATGAAGCGATGGTGTTCAACAGAATGACGTTTGACAACAAAACTTAATTTTTTTAGTAACAATGAAATGAGCATATATAATACAGGGGTGATTGTGTTCCGGTATTTTACAGGATTTTTGGTATTTTCATGATCGATTCTGGTATTTTCATGTTCGAAAATACCGGAAATAAAATATTTTTAATTATGCTTTTATATTCCTACTTCCGGATTTTTTGTTTTTCGAATTTTCGATGATTGTACCGATAATTATTAATAATATTTATCAAACAGAAATGCTAAGATGAAAATTCTAATTGATTTTTACCTTACTAAATTATTTTATTTGCATCCGATATGAGAATCAAATTTTTCTCACTTTTGAACTTTTGATGCTTATTACCCTTAGTTAGGAGACAAATAAATGAAATGCAACAATATGTAACAAATGCAACTTTCATTACTTTATAAATGCTTTTGCACAACAAACAGTAATTCTGCTAGACTTTTGCTTTCTCCTTAAATTATTTTTTGAAGATAATTGTTCATCACCATCCCAAAAGTAACTTTATTACAGGAAATTGGAAAAGGAAGTTTATGAAAGGAAATTAATTATTATGTATGTACAATTATAAAATTAGGTGTGCTTTTAAGTAATAGGAGCCTTGTTTTGAAAAAAACACTCCCCCCCCCCCTACTTTTTCTTTAAAACTTTCAGGTATTTTTTTATGAACTCACAATCACCCCTGATATAATAGCTTGGTACTAAAGAGCAATACAAGTACGAAAAAAATAAACAAAATTACAATATTGCAACGGCTAACTGTATCGTGGCGAACTGTGGACTGAATTTTAAAAAGTTTTATAGCAACCCGGTGGTAGTATTGGCTCGCTCAGCGAATAGATTCTCCATTTATCGCTCTGCGGTGCCACTGCCGTTTCATAGTTAATTAATAATTAGAATCAATTAAAATGAAAAATAATTTGCTAACTAATCAAAATAAGCTGTTAAAATGCAGAATAAACCAACAAATCAAACAAGCTATTAAATAACGTTAAAATATACTAAAATAGAATTGAATGCCAAATTGTAAAATTGTCGCCAACAAATTAACTTTTAATTTTGTCGTTTATTATCTGATTTCAGGCCCGTCATTTAGGGGGGCAGGGGGGGGGTCAATATTTATAGTTACTGTTTTGGTAGGATTTATGAAATAACATGGTTTGAAACATAGATGTTGTTATCAATGTTGCTGATTAATCGGCGGAAAAAATATTTTTTAAAGCATACTTTCACCAAGAAACTATAATAAATAAATTTATTTACACTAAATAAATGTAACTTTCTGCAATCCTTACTATAATATGCAAGATGGGAGTGTGTACAGAGTAAAAACAAATAGTTCATTCACTGTATTAAACTGAATGGAATATTAAAAGAGAACCCTTACAGCCGATATTCAAATGACACTAATAGAAATAATAAAATTCCTGAACTTTAAAATTGGAATCCGAAAACATGAGTGCTTCATTCTATTTTTCATCAGACAAATTTTGCCGATCAACTGGCGGAAAAAATGTTTTAAATAAAATTACTTTCAGTATGCCTTGAACAAGAAACTATAATGAATTAATGTACAAAAAATAAATAATTTTCTTGAAACAAAATTATACTATGTAGTACGAAAGTGTAGTAAGTAAAAATAAAACCAAAAAAAAAAAAAAAAATTCAAAGAACGAAAAAAAAAAAAATGCTCTCAGTTGATATACATGCTTCAAAAATGAATTTTTCTATTTTGCATAAATATGCATATAAAGACAATTTTGCAACATTTTTCATATGTCGGTACTTTTCTCCTTAGCATAGCGCTTTTAGATAATCTCTAATTTTCAAAAAATAAAAATCTTGAATTAAATAGCTACTAACAATTGAAAAATAAATTAGTGTTTTAATTTAATTTTATTAACTATAATATGAAAATTGGTTCAAATAAATTTGACAATATATTGAAATTATTGTTGGAAAAATTAGGAAAATGGAAGAAAAAAAATCTCTCTGACATAAATTAGTAACTATTTCCAAACTCTAAATCGAAAAGAAAGGGGGGGGGAGAATTGATGGTGAAAGGGATGATATTTAAAAAAAACTGATCATTAATCGGCCTGACCGATTAATCGGCCGATTATCAACAGCTGATTAATCGGTAATCGGCCAATTTGCTTATTGGTGTATCCCTAATCAATACCAAAGAAAAAGATTTATGATCTTTTAGGTTTTTAATACAAGGCAAAAAATACAATACAAATAGACAGACAAAAAAAAAAATAAAGTGAGTATTTATAAATGTGATATAAATATACAGGGTGTCCACTCCAATCGTGGACCAATAGCTAATTTCTAAACCGTTAGAGATAAGCATATAGTTCATTTAGGAAAAAATCTCCAAATTATGAAAGGAATTTTGGGTCTATTCCATATTTTTCAAAAAATCAAATTTTGAAAGAGTTACGAAATTTAAATTTTTATACAGCCCCCCAGTCCTATCAATCATATTTAGTAAAATATTCTTGACACTGTAACGTTTAAAACTAAAAAAAAATCACTCCTCTACGACAAAAATTGACCGAGTTATGACGTTTTGAAAAATCAAGATTTTGAAGGATTTCGCATACGGTCGCTTAAGTGATCTCTCGATGACGTCATGAAATAATGCAAAATCTTGATTTTTCAAAACGTCATAACTCGGTCAATTTTTGTCGTAGAGGAGTGATTTTTTTTTAGTTTTAAACGTTACAGTGTCAAGAATGTTTTACTAAATATGAATGATAGGACTGGGGGGCTGTATAAAAATTTAAATTTCGTAACTCTTTCAAAATTTGATTTTTTGAAAAACATTGAATAGACCCAAAATTCCTTTCAAAATTTGGAGATTTTTTCCTAAATAAACTATATGCTTATCTCTAACGGTTTAGAAATTAGCTATTGGTCCACGATTGGAGTGGACACCCTGTATATTCTTTAAATTCAACCAACCTGTAAACTTGGAACCAAATCTTCAGAGTCCATTTGCTCCGGAACCATGTCCAAAGTAGCACCAGGAATTGGTTCCAAATTTAATTCAGCAATATCTAGAATTACATCTTAGATATAAAACAACGAGAAATTAGAAACCTTTGAACAAACAGAGCAAGCAATTATACTAATGACAAATGCTAAAATTT